>MCFE01000764.1:0-38398 GCA_002104905.1 Basidiobolus meristosporus CBS 931.73
CAACAAGAATGAAGCTGGACACATGGATTGCTGCCACCACTGCATCCATTTTCTACTCCATCTTGCTTGGTGTGTGGAGAATAATGGGCCTTACTTCACCTTTGGGGAGTTTCTATGGAGCAGATGTATGCAGAGATTGGAAAATGAGTCAATTTGCAAGTACTACCATATCCCACTCTCATTAGGAATATAACCTTCAAGTCTGAAGTGGATGTGATGAGTTGGCACCAGAAGCACAGCCAGGAAGGGTTGGAAAATACTGAGGACAGATGTGCACATAGAGACACCTGTGCCTTCAGCATTGAGAAACTATGCAGCCCCAATGTGTGGTTACCAGTTGTGTGATGCAAGGATGGGTTGGATGCAACAAGCAACTAATACTTATTAGGGCAACTTTACTAAAGTATTCCAGGTTTCTCCTGGACACAAGCCAACTTCTACACCATTCAATACAGAATTTATCCAAGCAAGAACCAGCGCACACCTATAAGGGGGACTAGAATCCAGCATGGAGAGGGAATAGACTTGATCTGTTGGATAGTGCCACATTAAGCCAGGAGTGCCAAATAATGCCATAGTGTGCCAGTGAGGCCAAATAAGCCTATACTTGGCCATGGAGTGTAAAGCATATTTCTACATCTTCATGCAAAGTAGCCCCTTTGTTTCACCCACTGTTCTGGAGAAAATCCATTTTTTGACCTTCTTATGAGATCAATGTTGTGCATTATGTGTAAGATCACTGATGGACTGAAGATATGCATTTGGTACTCCATACCCATGGCACTCTGAATCTAGCTCCAGATATTTGTAACTTGTCACAAAAATTCATGGCACTATCTTGGTCCACTGGTACTATCAGGCACTATAAGTGCTTTATATAGGTTTTACTTTAGGACTAATATTTGAATATAGTGTCAGATAGTACCAGTGGACCAAGATAGTGCCATGAATTTTTGTGACAAGTTACAAATATCTGGAGCTAGATTCAGAGTGCCATGGGTATGGAGTACCAAATGCATATCTTCAGACCTTTGGTGCACTTACAAACAGTCCTCAACACTGATCCCAAAAAAAAGGTCAAAAAATGGATTTTCATAAACAACAATCTGCTGATAAGCGGGCTAATTTGGCAGTCCATCACTACGATCAAGACTCCAAGCTTTCCTACTATTCCTAGGCTTTGATTGGCTATTCTTCGTTTATTGCCACTCAATACCACTACAAATACAAACCAATTCCAAGCATCCTCCCGGATCGGATCTCCCTTGAAGCTGAGTGGGGATCCCGGGCCAGAAATTTCGGACGGGAAGGGGATTTTCGATTCGCCCGAGATCCATTTTGGAGAACAATTAATAGGTGGGGTTTTCGGGGCCCACTTGCTATGAAGACAGAGGTGCTTGGAAGTCAGGCCGGAGTGTTGTCATGAATACGGAAGAAAGCAAAGCCCTGTCGCATACAGAGTGGTCCATTCTGGACTACTATTGCGCCGAGGCTATATATCAAGCGTTGAAGCTTCAGGTTACCACGAATCTCCGAGAACGGGTGGCAGTAGTGGAGGAAGCGTGCAAATATATTAGAGATATCGAAGGTAGTGATCCCTATCCCTTGAACTTCTCGTTGCCCAGGTGTGGACTGAAGCGTTCCCTAGGGTTTTTGATCAACAGGAAGATGGACGATCTTTTCCTCCTGTCGCGTTACATCACCCAGTTCCCCTCTAGCTCTCTACAAAGTCGGGTGTTTCTACGTGTAATACTGGCCGGGATAAGCCAGATCATTTTCCAAGAAGAGGGTTGCCTCGAGGACACCTACAAGATGCTTCACGCGATCGCCGAGATCTATATCCCTTGCTTGCTGACCCAGCAACCTATGAATTCAAATCACCTGAAGTTCATCCTCGGCTTGAAAACCCAGGTTCGGAAGAGGTTCCAGCTTGTCGAGGAACGAACAAACCAGAGTAACCCCCTTCTCGTCCATATAGCTCGTCATATTTGGCTCTCTTTGCGGCGTCGAGTGGACCTTCTTAATCGAACAGTATTTGAAGTCGAAGAAGGAGATTCTTCCCAAACTGGCCGGATTCTCTCTAGACCCACAACTACGTAAGGCCCACAAGCGCCAGCTGAAAAGTCGCCGCGAGGAGGTAATGGATGGCTGCTGTTTATGTGGCAAATGTCGGCCCACTAACCGGTTCGAAGTTCACCACCATTTCTAGGAGTGATTGGGTGAACCGGTTTCCATGGAAAACATTCGTTCACGAGACTCACGATTTCCTCTTTCAAGTCTCCTACCTACTCCCGAAATCAAGTCTGTTCCATGTACGTTGCGGATTGTTGGTGGTGTTGTCTCCCCTATCTACATGCTTACCCACATCCATCAATCCTCGCTTAGCAAACAAGATCCATAGAGAGCTCTGATCCGGATGCAACTCAGTATCTTCCTGCTGAGTTGGAGAGTCCCGAGGCCATCACTCACAGCAACCAAGAATTTCATGAAGAAAGCGATGCAAATCAGCAGAACAAGGAGCCGTGAGTAACCATTGTTGGAACCCATACCGTTGGCATCGCACTAATTCCCTTTGACGGGCGCATTGAAGAAACTCCAATTCCTCCGACCCGAAGCGGCCGATTTGCGAGGATGATAGTAAACCTAAACAAGGGACCAAGAGAAGGTTCGACCATCTAGCGTAGCATTTCGTCCGCAGCATCGCTAATGCTTTTCCACAGAAGACGCAGAAGAGGTAGCACTGTCAAGCCGAATAACCCGGCCGTCACCACCCGCCCAGGAAGCCACGGTGCTTCTCGAAGCGATCCAGAACCGAGCCAGCAGGAGCGCTTGGAATTCCGTGATAGCGTATTGACCATCGGCGGTGAAGGTTCGAGTACATGAATTCTTGGGTTTTCTCCGTGCTAACCTCGCCCCTAACCTCTAACAGAGGCGCAGTATTTCCTCCCCCACCTCGACGACCCATATCCACTTGCGCCCACCGGATTGCAGAAACGAGGGAAAAAGCCGTGGCGTGAAGAGGAGCTTGAAGCATTGGTGCAAGGGATGCGCCTATTCGGCACCTCCTGGGCAATGATATTGAACCACTTTGGACCAAACGGTGTGCTTGGCAACGCCCTACGGGGAAGGACTCAGATTCAGTTGAAGGATAAGGCCCGCAACGAAAAGAACAAGAGACAGAAGCTAGGCATCCCGCTGGATGTATTTGAGAAAGCCTGTGATTAGTCTTGCTTTGCTCAAGATAGACTCAATATTCCTTCTGGTCACCAGGCTTGGTTCGGCGGGTGCCCAAGGCGAGTGTGGCATGGTTAAGTTCTGTGGAATGGCTGCCTGGCATAGGCCACCTGTTTAGCGTCCACTACACACACTATGTATCATAGAGATGTTAAATATGTAATAGAAACATGAAACTGTGAGAAGCGGATCCATTCCATGCTTATTATGATTGGGGGTCAGTAATGATGTATACGGTGAATATGGTGGACGGAGGACGGAGGAGCAAAGTTCCATCAAGCACACTTGCTCCAAAGCCCTCCTCATTGAAGCGGCCTAGCCATATATGGAGTGGAGAGACGCCGGTACCTCAGGGCAGGTTCCAAGGCTTGTCATACCCAGGGTCGAAGTGCGCGCACCATATATTGAATCGCTCCAGGCGGTGGGGCTTCGCCTGACAACATCTGTGGAGAGGAGAGACAGTGGTGCATCCACGCATGCGAAACCCGCAGAAGCACATCAACCTTAGGTGGTCTTACTTGCAGTGGGTGCAGGCGTCATGCTTGCACTTTCGACGGTGAGACCAGCACTAATTTCCATGCGGTTTCTGATCCATCGCCCGGTGGATAATTTCAACGATGGAATTGGTCATCGTCGAACGCAAACTCATTACCATCTTTGGGGTGGCCGTATGTGGGTAGCCAGCCAATATTGCATCTGACCTAATCTTTCCCCGCCCGTGGCCATAGCAATTAAGATGTCAGTCACGGGAGCCGCAATCGTCCACGGAGGAGAGGCTTCCACTGCACTTGCGTGTCGGAATCCCAAACGTCCCCAGAGTCACCACCCGGGCCTGTGGTGTCGAAGGAATGCTCCGCTCCGGCCAACCCCATCACTAGCAACGGGGCCCATCTTGTTGATCGATATTGGTGCAACAGGAGATGCCTGAGGAATAGTCCAGATTCACTTCCCACCAGCAATGATCGCCCAGACGGTGAGCGGCGGCCGTCTCCGTCCAAAGTCGAGAGGTTGCTGGAATTCGTTGGCACCCAGACAAATTGGATTCCCTTCCCTAACGCAGCGTATGCGGGTGACAGAACATTCTCATTCATTTAGATGAAGCAGGTACAGAATTGGCTAATTTGTTCCCCGGGGAGGTTAATTTGCAGCTGACAGTCAGCTTGTTTGAGGACCCATCCCTCGCCCCCCAATTTAGCGGTTGGGTTTAGGGAAGCCCATATTACTGCGCGATAGCTGGTGCGACTGTTGTCACGTGGTACCATTTTTCTGAGCAATGGTTGAGCTATGCATGTGTAACTCGTCATGGCCTGTTGAGTAATGTGTACGAGGTGATACACTTCGAGGAAAAGCGCTCAACCGGATCTTGATTGGGTGATTTGTCAAGGCTTTTTTAAGTAATATGGAAGTTTAACACCAATCTGAGGCTTGTTTATAAAGGGAGAGGGTCTCTCCGGTGTGCACCATCAACACACACTCGGAAATTGACGCTGGTTCATTGATTTCCATTCAAAATTTTGTTCTACATATCTTCAGTTTCGGCTCACCCCTCGTTGTCCTCCATCCTTGCCCTGTGAATATGCGCGCGCCCAAACTATTTCGTCGCTCAACCTACACGATCACCAGGTCCACCAGCCTCGAGCCTGCCGGGTCCTACGATCAAGAGAGTCTGCCCGACTTCCCTGCGAAGGAGACGAGCCTTCCCGAGCCCAAGAAGTATGTGAAGGCTCTCCATAACTATCGAACGCCCCTTGACAAGGATTTTGGTTTCCGGGCTGGCGAGGTGCTGTACGTGATAGGCCAGGAAAATGACCGGGATTGGTGGGTCGTGTTCAACCCAATCACCAAGAAATCCGGCCTGGTTCCAGTGAAATTTTTGAAAGTTATTGAGGATGCATCCTCCATTTCCCCCCAAAAGCCGAAGAAGGCCCGCTCGGCCCCCGCCAGCAGATCAGGCTCGAGCAGCCATCGGAACAGATCGGATCCCCTGGACAAACCCTTGGTCGATCTCGGACCCACCATCAACACCAGAAAAAGGGGGATCTCGAATGCACAGGCTACCCTTTATGGCGAGGTGCACGCCTCCTATGTTGCCACTTCGCCCGAGCACTTGAGCGTGATAGCAGGGGAGGTGGTGATTGTTGTTGGATGCACGTCTCCAGATTGGGTTTCAGTTAAGCCCATTGGCAAACGCGTAGGGCCCGGACTAATTCCGTCGTCGCACGTCGATGTCTATGATGCTCTAACCCAAGCAAAGGTTATCGATATTATGCAGCACTTGCCCAAACCGGAATCCATCAAGCACCAAGTCACCAAGAACCATCCGGAGAAAGTTGAGCTGAACCAGGTGGTTTCTGCTTCGGTGTACGGCTATCGCTTCTTCGAAGACACCAGCGAATACGACCTGGAGATCGTTCTTTCCAGCGCCCCGTATTTTCGACAACTGATCAAAACGTACCAGGAGTTCTATGAGTTCCACCTTGGGCTGCTGCAATTGTTCCCGGAGTACACCGGCCTCAATGGTCTCCCAAGGATTATCCCGTATTTGCCAGCACCTGCCACCGTGAACTCGATCGAGGTTGCCCGACTGAGGGCAACTCAGCTAACTACCTATCTGGCCGAGCTTTGCGAGCTACCCCGCGAAGTGAAAGGGAGCTTTTTCTTCCGAGGCTTTTTTGGCGAAACCCAGCCCCCCACCCGTCTGTCCTACGATTTCAATCTCGAGCCCACCTCCAGCGTATCCTCCCTGCGCACACCAAGCCTGACCGAGTCCGACTCGTCGCGATCCAGCACACCCGTCCCAGCATACGCCAAGGTCAAGGTGATCTACGGATCGGACATCATTGCTATCAAGGTATCCACCGACATCACCCTAGCCGAACTCCGCAAGAAGATTTTCTCGAGAATCGGGGATTTCAAAACCCTTCGATACAGCACGGATTGCCAGCAACCACAGTTGAACGAGATCAACTCCGAATGCGAGCTAAAGTCCGCATGGAATCTGAGCTTTCGCAAAGACTCCGTGAAGCTAGTTCTGCACGCGGAGTAAGTAACCATATACACATGTAAAGCGAACATACCACCCCTAACCCTTGTAGTGACTCCCAACTATACTTGTAAACTATTACCCTTCCCAGTGTCGTTCCATGTACTATAGGATATATCGAAATAAATGCCAATGGAATGCTCTGCATGTAACCCATTCCCATGGAATTTCCGTTCGATTGCTGCCTGCGATATGCTAATTGAGCTGCACAACGTGGTACAGATAATGCCTACCACCGTTTCACCCCCAACCAGTTATCTCCTTAAATCACTCTCCATGCTAACTTCACTAGGGAAACCGACTCGGGCCCTTCTTTAACCATCCGCTAGATTGGCTGGGAATTCCCAATGGCATCCGGCCTGGGTACACGGGAAAATGGGCCATCTCACCTGAGACTAATGTAGCCAGGTGCCACCGACTCGGGCAGATTGATCACCAGCACGCTATTCCTCCCGCTATCAATGAACATCCTGTTTGCAGATGCGGTTGCTGGCTGTGTCCAGTTTGCCGTTGATTTGGTTTCCATCAGCATCACACAAGATCACTGTCGTCGCGGTCTCTGTATACTCCAGGGTCGCTCATGGGAATTCCTCAGCAACCTCCCGTGTGTGCGGCAGATGAGATGGTATCATGGCGAGGTGGAGTTAATACCCACGAAGGTTTGAGCACTACTCGCATACTCCTGGTCCGGCAAAAGATGGAACGACCATCAAGGGGTGGATCAAGCTGACTCGTAAGGATTCCCGAGATGCAGTGCTTCTTTGGCTCGAAGTGTGCGACCGATGGGCATACAAAGGATTACAAGAGCCAAAAATTGTAGCTCATCGAATAGCATGACTTGTTATGGCCTGTTAAGAATCACTGCTAGGTATTGCTTTCATGTGCTTATGTGAAAAGTCCTATGTTGTTGAACACAGACGTAGCTCCTGTTAATGGCCTGGATACACAAACATATCAACTGGCGCACAAATACGGCAACATCAAGGCCTTGGTGCCAACGATAAAGGGCGTGGTGACACCCAGGAGTGGCTCCTACGAGAAGATCCTTACAGGCTTCGCCCGAGGACAAACCCTTTCACCATGAGGCTCAATGGCTAGTGGCAGAAGGATGTTTATTGTGGATAGCGAAGAATAGAGGTGATTGGCGGGCACTCGATTAGAACATAGTTTGTATATAATGTGAGGGATGTGCATATGTTAGACTAGAATAATGGCCCTAAAGGGTTCCATCCTGTGTTCTTCCGCCAACATCATACACTGATGGTAGAGAAAGGATGATAGTGGCGTCCTGCGATGAAGAATCGATTGGTGATGGGTGCACAGATGGATGAAGAGTGATGTGCGAGTGCATACTACATAGCGATATCGACAGGTTTGAAGTTGATTTGGGTGATCAGATATCAGGGACGCGATGGTGATTCATGTGCATCTACGGTTCCCCAACTGTGCAAAAAGTTAGCCATCGAATAATGAACACACGCATGGATACTTACAGTCGAACTGTGTGATCATCACTTGCAGAAGCAAACATGTATGGATTGGCAGGATTCCAATGGACGCAGTTGACAGTTGCTGAATGGCCAGAGAGGGTTTCTATAAGAATCCCATGGTTTCGGTGCCACACGTATATGTTACCATCTAGGAGGAACAACTGGTAAGTGGTCGAGGATTCGCTGGTTGCTATGGTGATTGGTTTTTACCTTCGCTCCCACTCGCTACGAACGCTTGGTTACTCCCACCCATACATGATCTTATAATGAAGCGGCCTTGCTTAAAGCCGACAAATTTCTGGATGAGTTTCTTCTCAACTACATCCCATAGATGAATCTCCTGTGCAGCCCCTAGATTGACAATGACATACCTCCCATCATTCGATAGTCTCAGCGTGGTAATGTGCCCACCTTCGGTTATGTGGCTAGCGTAGATTAGACTTGGGAGGATGTAGGGTTGAGCAGTGTGGCACTTACTATAATTCCATTTTTCGGTTCAGATCGTAAAGGTGGATTTTTCTTTCGTGACAGATGGTTACCATCCGAGAACCATCTTTGCTTATGGCCACTCCGTTGATTCTGTCCCCGATCCACTTGTGTAATACACGTCCTTGAATGTCCTACATCGGTGGTGGAAGGAGTGTTATTCATACAAGTCTCTCTGTTGGCTCTCTCTCTACGTCTATAAACAATTTACCCAAAGGAATAGATTTTTATCGCAGCTACCAGTAACAAAATGTTCGTTGTCCGGCAACCAGCCACAAGCGGCAACTTCGGAATGCCCATCGAATGCCCGGATGTGTTGGCCAGTCTGCGCGGTAGACAGAGTATGGATTAGGTCCAAACGCTATCGGAGCAAGTGAATTCGAAATACCCTGATATCCCAGAGTGTCACTCCGCCGTCATTACAACAGGTCAAAAGCATAGTATCATCAGGAGACCACGCGAGATAACAGACAGCGTCACTGTGCTCGGTAAGCGTATGAACGGCATGTTTTTTCTACACCGAAAGGAAGGGTTAGCATCCACTTGCCAGGTGCCAACTGATAAGAGCGTATGTCACCTCTACACTCCATATGATGACCGACTTGTCTTTGGACCCCGATGCCACGTATTCTCCACTATGGGAGAATGCAACATACCAAACCTCGTCACCATGGCCCTGGAAAATATGCTTGGTAGTGCCTGGGAACTGATCTCTAAAGAAGATACGTTAGCGTTCCCATCACTAAGCAACCCCCTCTATATGATTACCTATTGCATTTATGATCGGTGTACAGCGTTACAGAGCTATTGCTAGCATCGTGATAATGGCAGGTTGAGTGCTGATAAGCAATGGCTTGATTGAACAATGACTTCAGCCGATTACGAGGGATCATAGCAGACGACGAGATATAACCTAGCGAATAACAGGGCATTCAGGTGGCATTAGCTGTCCGTTTGAAAAAGCAATGTGTAGCATATATATCCACGATGGTCTCACTTTGTAGCTGGACCCACAGCTGTTCTCTAGAATCTTGCGCAGTCCCATGAATGTGCGAGCGCTTTTTCACATCCACCTCATCTGCACACATAAGCAAGCTGGACAGCTGATGCAGCTTCTCGGTACCGTGGCTCAGTGGATTCAACTCGTATCTCAAAACCTTCAGTGCTTTGAGCATCTCCCTGGATATCAGCAGCTCAAGAAACTTCTGCCGCTTCACGAGGAATTGGATTTCCTTGGTATCGCTCATTTGATTGAGCTCCAGAAACGGCACCAGATCTTCCACCAATTGCCAATTCCCCTCCATGATCGCTTGACGAAACCGAGTCACCTGGAGCGATTCAAAACTAAACCCGGATTCCTCCTGCAGTAGCTTGGCGCTTCGACTGAAAGAAACGGTAAATTTAGTAGGCATTTTGGCACAGAGTTGCGGGTGGCTGAGCTAACCCATATCCTAGATCCACAAGTGCCTGTAGGATGATTCGCACGACCTCCTCTTTCTGATACTTTTCTTCAGGATTGTTCAGCCCACTACTGCTGTGGGCATGCCTCTGCCCAGTCAAGTACCCATTGATTCCATTCATGATATTTTGATTACTTTTCATGCTTCTTTCTGAATACCTCGCAATGTTTGAGCCACTGGTGCGTTTGCGTAGCAAAGATAGGCTAGCTGTGCTGGGAACTTTATGGGCTCAGAATAGATACGCCCTGTTATGGTGCAAATAAAAGTGCTCTTGAAGAGTCCTCGGTGTAAGCTTCCTTGAGTCAAAATAGCCCCACGCTAAAGAAGTTTGTTTGTATCTTTCGTCTATGGAGTATTGAAGGGGATTGTACGGCTTTACGGAGTAAACTAAACGGAACTCAAAGGCAGAGAGCAGCAGTTAGGGCAAATTTCAATTTGGGTTTGCCTTGGTGCTTCGTAACAGCCTTGTTATGCTGAAGTCGTTAGGGAGGTTGGAGGATACGTTAACTTGACAATAGATCGATGATCAAGTAACGTCGATTCGACGTACTGCAGGCCAACCACTCCATGATTGGGTTATTAATCAGATATACTAAGGAGACCCGGTAGCACAATATTACACAAGCTGATGGACTGTGGGTGACTGGTTTATTCAACAGATCAGACATTGATATATTCATCGGCCATCCGGCAAGAGTGCATCAAAAGAGATTTCCCTAGCGGCTGATATTTGATAAAGGGCTCGTCGTGTATGCTCGAAATGGCGGACTCAGTATTGGCACTCAGAACGGCTGGATTGATGTGGGCCCAGCCATATTAACCTATACAAGTATCCATGCTCAGGGGCAGCCATCCCCACCATGCTCTTGTGCGCTGGATCTAGGCTTCATCCGGAAGTGCGATAATTGATTCACCACTCAGCAAGCAAGCATATCGTGCAATAAATGATCCTTGCTTGGTGATTATGTGTAGCGCATCCAATCATAGAGGTCAGGGAAATTACTCCGCAGCTTTGCTCAGGAATGCAGCCTTTGCTAAAAGTGCGGACTCCATATGGTGCTGGCTGGAGTATTGAGCCAGTTTAAATTCACACGTGCTCCGCCCGGACGGACCATTTACATTTCATAGGGTCCGCCTTGGTTCCCTGGAGATATGCTCAATAGGCAGTACCCAGCAAGCAAACACAGTGCACTACAAGGCTTGGCTAGACATTAGGCAAATAACATCAACTGCTCATTTATGAACCGAGTTACTGAAGAAATCTCATTCAACAATGTTGCAGATCTGAATATCCTATCCCCAAAAGGTAACAAATAATTCCCGATATAAGTGTCAAGATGTTGTGGTTTGGGGTATACAAGTGTAAAGCAAAGTAAAAGGTAAATAATCAACGTAATGGTTCATTCATTTTAGCAACACCCCCCGCCGGACTGTTCGGGACAGAGCTGCCTTGGCTAATCTTAATATTCTGCTTGTTGGCAGGTGCGATGGTATTGGTGCCCATACGATCTTTGATTTGCTTGGCCATAGTCAAGAACGCCTGCTCCACGTTGGTAGAATCTTTGGCTGATGTCTCCAAGAGCGGAATGGCGGTTTCTTTGGCAAATTCCTATTGCAAAAATTAGCACTTGCTGATGACCAGGATCGTTCAAACTGAGTCAACTTGCCTCAGCAACAGTGTACTCTACAGCCCTCTTGGAGGAGAGGTCACTCTTGTTTCCAACGAGAAGTTTGTTTACCCCCTCTGAGGCATAGCGCTCGATTTCTTGCAACCACTGTTTGACATTGGTGAAGGTATCCTGATCTGTTACATCGTAAACAACTATAATCCCATGCGCTCCACGATAATAGGACGAAGTAATGGTGCGGAAACGCTCCTGCCCAGCAGTATCCCACTTGAAGTCAGGATCGAATTGTTAGCTTTGTTGGATAGAGGAGGATAAGCTTGTACTTACTATCTGAAGCTTAATGGTTTTTCCCTCCAGCTCAATCGTGCGAATTTTCTATCATACAAAAGGAAACGCGCTTAGTTCACCGGGATTCCGGTCTTAAGAAACAGGTGGCGACTAGTTCTACATAGGGAGATAGGAGGACTTACGAAATCAACACCAATCGTGCTGATGTAACTCTCTGTGTACGTGTCATCAGCGAACCGAAGCAAAAGACAGGACTTCCCAACACCGGAATCGCCAATGAGAAGAAGCTTAAAGAGATAGTCGCTGTATAGCAAGGGCTCGTTAGCTCACGAATCAGAGAACCGGAGATGTTAGGCTCACTGGATACGCCACTTACTATTCGGGATTCATTCTTGGTGAAGCTTGTGTTCTGGTGAAAAGGCGATAAAACAATTATTCTAGGATAAAGGAAATATAACAAGCGAAAGGAAGACAAGTACAATGTCGAAGGGGATGAAGCTTAAATATATCAATAGTTTATTTAGAGGGATCTCTAGCATTATTTATTATCCACATCAAACAGTCTCAAGCTATCTTACCAATAGAAATGGCAGGTGCACCTGGTCTTACACCAATCTGCTCTAGTAAATGACTAAAATTAGCCACATGTCAAGCGTGACTGTGAAAAAGTCCCAGATCACGCGTAATTGGATCATACATAGGTAATTTTATTGAATCAAGTATTACGAAATATGCTGAAGCTGATTAGGGATGATGACTGTCTGGTGATGTGAGGGTCGCTGGCTGCAACGGTGGATTCAAATCTGCGATGTGTTCAGGAATATTGTGCAATCAGGATTTCCCAATTAACATTGACTATACAACCAGCACGTAAGTCGGTGAATGCTATACGCTCCATCAGCATGGAAATGGGGCCGTAGGCAAGCATACGTGGCTCACATGTTTGAGGTCAGTAAGTATGCTTATACACAATGCTGTGTATGCACCACATTCTACTTCACTGCAGCAATGCTATGACTCTGAGTACGAGCAGCCATTATCGAAAAAGTGGCAAGCGATCAGATGCTCCAAGGGAACATCATTCAGGAATCAGACAAATGACACCTGGGCTAGATTCAGTCGTCTTTTAGGTTTTCCACTTCCTGAGTGGACTATTTCTCGCCGAATACCCCTTTGGAAAGGAGAAATGATGAACTCGGCTTGTATTCAAACCTGGACGGTCAGTCACGTGATATAGGCCACCTGCTAAATACATCGACGAGCATTTACACCCATCTCGCCACGAACGTGATTAGGCTAAGTACTCGAGTTGTCGATCTTTTCAGGATTAATGGCATTTACTACATCATATACCATTCCGATTCCAAATGCGAATGGGATTGGTACAGGACTAGCCAACTAAATAATGCGGAAAATCCCTCAGCTTTACCACGTCTCCCACTCCAATATTGTCACCAGACTTCAATACTTCACTGACTTTCACCCTTCCCCAATCTCTTGAGTAGGCAGCATGGCAGAAAGCGAATTCACGCCTGAAAAGTACCCTGGTCTTATTGAGATTGATGAGTCTGGAAATAAGTACGTCAATTATGAGGGTGGCAAAATCCCCATATTCACCTCTGTAGACGAATGCATGGCTGGGGCTCCAGGGTTTTCTGAATGCGAACAAGGCGCACCGTTCTTGAAGAACGCCTTGGAAGAGGAGAAGAAGCGCCGTGGAATATAGACTTGCTTCACCAACCGCCTTTATGCAAGATACCTTAACAAGTAACAACCCAGTATAACAGAACTAGGCTTCTTTTGAACTCACTTAACACCTTTTTTAAAGACCTAAAGACACCGCTATTTATTTAATCCTCATCAGACCACAAGAATAGTCCAACCGATATGGATACTTAATCACCGTCGACACCTTTTCTCTTTGACCGGATAACAAGTAAAACCGTAGCCAACGGAACCCTTTCCTTCCCTCGTCGTCGCTTTCTACGCAACTATATATACACGTTCAACAAAACCCCCTCTACCTTGTCTTTAAGCTTCAAATAAACTCAAAATGAGCACCTGAACTTGATGCTCGCCTCCCTGACCATGATTTTTCCCCGGATAGTCACTTGCATGCCGAAACGGAGCGGATGGGGGCCCTTGAGCCTGTATGTATCATCGATGCCTACCGCGCCCCTATATTTGGGATTTTCTTGGGGATCGCGATGCTTTCGGCAGCAGGCCCGAATGGCATAGTGCGACCACCATTCCTCTCTGACACGGTGGCTGGATAAAAGAAGCAACCCGTCGAACACCCCTCATGCCTTAAATCACATCCTACTCCGACCATGGCCACCACCCATGATATGTTCAATTGATACTGGAGTACACCAAAGCAAACAACCAAATAAATTTATTTTCTGCCATTGCAAAGACGAGGCTCAGAATACTTGTGCGACTGAACGAAAAGCAAGAAAAACCTCTAAGGCAGCGCCGAACCTTCGTGAGGGACTCATACTCGCAAAACTAAGAGAGGGCAAACCAGGGTTGACCGAACTACGGCAACGCTTCGTAGTCACTTCCGAAGTCACGGTATTTGTGGACAATGTACCAGGCATGGAGGATTCCTGGAACCGCACCGAGCAGGGTCAAGCCAACGTTGATCCAGAAATCGGCATGCAGCCCGCGCTTCACAAACACCGAAAGCGGGGGGATGAAAAAGCCGATGACCAAAAGAAGTACGTCGTTAATACTGTAACCCATCTTCTAGGCAAAACAATTAACAAACAGAACTAAGCCTCTATAGAGCGAAACTGCTTACCACTATTCAGAGAGGTATTCTGGACTAGAAAGGTTGGAGTGGGCAATACTTTGTATGCTGAGATGTGGTTTGATGACGCCACTGGGCAATTTAACTTGATTCATCAAAACATTGGATATAGATGATGGAATACATATTTGCATACTCTCATGGCCCCCTGACTCTAGTATTTGATTCACTAGAAATGGCAATATGATTGGAGTGTTTATCTAATTAGCGTGGAACCTTGTTCCCGCAACTAGAGCTAACTTAATCTGTTCTAGCCCACAGCTAGTGCGTTGTGATATTCTCTTGCCGAATCGAAGAGGAGCAAGAGCCTTGGCACCTCCGTCCATCTGTTTAGCTCACACCTCACCTGATTGCCTATGATTCTAGAGAATTCTGGCCAGCCGTGTATACAATTGCTTTGCTAGAATAGAGATCATCCTGTAACATTACGAATGCTATGGATACTGTGGAAATTGGTTTGTGCAGGACATAAATTCCAATAGGATTGCGCAACGATGATTTGTCACTCCACAGCAAGTGGTTTTCCACGGATCCAATGAGACTTGATTGTCTCCACAGAGGTAGGGTTTGTACTAGGTACTTGGACTACATGGGTAGCAAGCACGGATACTTGCCATGAACAGGCTGATGGAGTGAAAATAGCTAAATCATGTGAATGCTTGTTTGAGGCCCGGTGGAATTGTTGAAATATGGTCAACGCCGTTAGTTTGGATGAGCCAGGAAAGTACCTTTTAGCCATTTAGCCAGGGTGATCACGGAGCTGGTAGAAGTGCAGAGTACTTGGAAACGGCAACTATACTCCTCCCAAAATCACATGACCAGGGAGCTTAGTGCAGCTCTTCAGCCATGGGGCAGTATCAAAAAGGAAATTGTGTGCAAAGGTTGAGGATATTCCATCTCTTTAAAATGGCCAAAATTCCTGTGAAGTGTCAGGAATGGGGCCGTTCTCCTCCGACTACCTTAAATATAAAATCTGTGTATACGGAGGAATATGTGTTCAATTAGATAGTTGCAACTGGCTGCCTAACTATGGAAGGTCGCGTCGTTGGCAACACGAGTTAAGTAAGCTGTGTTGCAACTAGTTGTTCCTATTGTAGCCTTGTTTTGTCAAGTATCTAGGATTTTCAGAGCTGTGTGAGTTGGTTCAAACACTAGAATCTGGTCATGATCTGTGCATCCGGTGGTGAGTTCTGGAAGTTGCACATATATATAAGTATATGGTATAGAGTCTACCTTAACTCAATAAAGCAGCAGATGGACACATCACTTCAAATCCCCAATCTGCTTCAATTACTGGATACATTTTTTACTGGAAGTCCAGCATAGGAAGCAATCATTTTTGGGCATCAGGAAGTGGAGTGGCAAGAAATGCCTCCATCATAAATTCTACGGTTAGTTTCAAACGGAAGAACATAGCAATTGAGGTCTGTATATCAACATCTCTACTGAGTGGCTAACCAGTGGAAGGATGTGAAGAGAAACCATATATATTCATGGCCACAATGAATGTTTACTGCTAATTAAACACTACATATTGTGTTTGCTTGTTGTTTATGAAGTGCTATATAGACCACCACACATCAATCCTATTTCATTAGGTACCAGGTATCATAGTTTGAATTTGCAGGTGAAGATTGTGTTCACCTTCACCCGCTACCTATTCTATAGTCCAACGTTTACCGCAAATTCTATCTGCCAAATGTGCCGCTAGAAAGAAGCCTTCCTACAGCATATCTTGGTCAGCACTTGCTGATAGTATTTCCAGTGATCTTGCCACTGTGCAGAATAATAACTGCCATGAACCAGGTTGCTTGGCCGATGATTTGGCAAGATCCGTGACCATTGCAGCCCACAACGTATCATACTGCATCGATTATGGAAGAGGATTGCATCAAGCCCAATACGAAATCAGATGATGAATGTCTTAATCAATTGCTAGTCGAGGGTCAGTCGTTTAGTAAACGACTTGGAGCCAATCATCGATGGGCCCTGAACTTCGTACACTTTTTGTCTGACGTATTGATTTCCATGAAATTTGATACTATCCACTTCACCACTAAAGAATGAACGATTGATACTTGATAAACATACTTTTGAAATCGTCTTGTTGGAACACTTCGTCTAGAAAACTACAGTCTACATAACATGGTAAGCCATTTCACCCGGAATTTTCTGTCGCGATAAAGGCGCTTTCTCACTTCTGCTTGTTTCTAGTTTGGTGGTTACGATTACAACGGATTCCCTCAATTTGGTGTGGGTGCCAATCGCACATTTACGGAACACTATCGTTGCTATCCTGTCTCAATGTTGCCAGGAAATGAAAGGGAGAACGTAAACTTTGGCGGGAAAAGTAGGTATTTACGACTAGAAGCCTTGCCAGATAATACTAACCTGGTGTTTACCTATTCCTAGTAATTCTTCCACAATCCGCTCTAGTCAAACTGGGTTTGTCCCCGTCATTAGCTTGCTTATGTTGATTACGCCACTAACGGATGGGATTGCTCTGTTTGTTAGCGAGTCTCAACATTGCCTACCCTATGCTATTCTCTTTGACCAACGAAACGCACGCAAGACACACCCATGCTGGTGTATTGGAATTTATTGCAGAAGAAGGAAGAGTGTACCTTCCACACTGGGTAACTAACTCACGAATATCCAAAATATCGCATCGTCGCAGAAGTAACCTTCGGTCATATCGTATCGCGCACGGCTGCAGATGATGCAGACACTCTTACTGGAGCCAGGAGATCTAATCCAAGTCAAGAACACAACCTTACCTCTGGGTAGCTTTGTAAAGATCCAGCCTCAATCCGTAGATTTCCTCGACATTACCGATCCAAAAGCTGTGTATCCATTTTTTTCGAGGGAAACCTAGTTGCTTCGCGCAGACTACTCGTTATTCGACTTAACTACCACTTGATAGGCTTGAGAACGCACTTCGAAACTTCTCCACCCTTACGCAAGGGGATATCATCATGATCAACTATAACAACAAGTTATACGAGATTCTGGTGATGGAGGTCAAGCCAGAGGGGAACGGAATCTCCATTGTAGAAACCGATCTTGAGGTAAGTAAGCCCAGGCATCGCCGGCACCACCTGGATTGCTTCATTGATGCATTCTCCCTAGGTTGATTTTGCACCACCGGTCGGCTACAAAGAGCCACCCAAGCCCATCCAAGCGCCCGCCTCGTCCATGGTACAGTTCATCAAGCCAGGATCCTCGGAAATCCATTATTGACCACCCTATAGGCCAAGAGTCTTCGAATTGATGAAATCGCTCAAGAAGCACCCAGCAAGTGGAGTGCGTTCCAAGGAGGCGGCAGTCGTCTGAACGGCAAGGGTGTAGATACGGCATCAATCAAGTAAGCACCCGTCGACGAGCCCGTTCTAGCTTCACAGAAATCAAGTTGACACCAATCCATGTAGATCCGAATCGACCATCGAAGAAGCAGTCGCTCAATCCGAAGCCCCCCTTAACCTACCATTCGGGCAGTTGTTTTTCGGATACCCCGTGGTTCCTTTAAAATCACAGGAAGCCTCGGACGAGTCGAAGGTAAAGTAGTCATGCATACGCTTTGTCAGCCCCACCCACCTCGCCTAAACCCCCGGTGTCTTAGGAGAGCAAGTTTGTCGGGGAAGGACAGAAGCTACGTGCGCGCAAGAAGAAGACTGCCTCATCATCCACTGCCTCTTCACCTTGAAACCGTCCCTTAAATCAACACTAGTTATTCTGATTGGTTGGCGGGGTTGGCCAACACGATATATTTGACATTACGCAGTGAAATAGCGATTTGTATTATTAGATGGTTCACTCTCACATTACGCTTGAATCCGAGTCTGCCATTACCGTCTGATTCACTCGCTATTCACTCTTGATCGAAATAAATAACCTTTCTACACGCAACATTATTCATGAATATCTGGTGGATTCATGGATTCGGTGGGATCCGAATCCCTGGCGATCCAAACAGCATGGGCCAATTGGACGATTCCCCAATTCATCCTTATCAACGGCATACAAAAGGTTTTCACCTTCCCATCGGACTTGGGGCCTGGACATTTCAAGAAAAAAAAACTCTTCGCCCCCCCGCCATTCCAGAGTCAGTGATCGGGGAATGATCAATAGTTTCATATCGAATGGGTACTAAAAAACGGGTGATCTTTGTTTTCGTCTACCTACCTCTTTTTTTTACTCTCCTTCGCTTTTGAATCATCCATTCTTTCTGGATTGAATCCTTTCTCTTCTAAGAATTTCTTCTAGTCAGGCGAGAAACACGAACCATGTTGGATCTTAACTTATTCCAAGCCGAAAAGGGTGGTAACCCCGAGCTCATCCGCGAGTCCCAGCGTCGTAGAGGAGCCTCCGTCGAGATCGTCGATGAGATCATCGCCATGTACGACGAGTGGGTCAAAGGTAACCATATTTCCAACCATCCTGTCTTCATTACCCCCGCTCACCGTTTCTATCATGCTTCCCACGTTTATCCTTCCAGAACGTTTCAACCTTGATCAGCTCAACAAGGAAATCAACGCCATCCAAAAGTCCATCGGCCAGAAGATGAAGGCCAAGGAGGATGCCTCCGAATTGATCACCAAGAAAACCGAGGTCCAAAAGCAAAAGGAAACCTTGACCCTCTCCGAAAAAGAGAAGGAAGAGTTGATGAAGCAAAAGGTTGGCACCATTGGCAACTTGGTTCACGACTCCGTCCCAGTCAGCATGAACGAAGACAATAACGAGATTGTCCGCACCTGGTTCCCTGATGGTAAGGAGCCCGAGAAGAAGACCGATATCCACCCTCACCACGAGGTTTTGTACCGTCTTGATGGCTTCGACTCCGAGAGAGGTGCCAATGTTGCTGGTCACCGTGGTTACTTCTTGACCAACGATGGTGTCGACCTTAACATGGCTTTGATTCAATACGGTCTCAACTACCTTCGTGGTAAGGGATACAAGAAGCTTCAAACTCCCTTCTTCATGAAGAAGGAAGTGATGGCTAAGACCGCTCAGTTGTCCGAGTTCGATGAGGAGCTTTACAAGGTCACCGGTGATGGTGATGACAAGTACTTGATTGCCACCTCCGAGCAACCCATCTCCGCCTTCCATGCCGGTGAATGGTTCGAGAGACCTGCCGAACAACTCCCCTTGAAGTATGCCGGTTACTCCACCTGCTTCCGTAAGGAGGCTGGTGCTCACGGCAAGGACACCTGGGGTATCTTCCGTGTTCATCAATTCGAGAAGGTTGAACAATTCGTTCTCACCGAGCCTGAGAAGTCTTGGGAGATGTTCGATGAGATGATCGGTGCTTCCGAAGGTTTCTTCCAATCCCTCAACATCCCTTACCGTATCGTCAGCATCGTCTCCGGCGCCTTGAACAACGCTGCCGCCAAGAAGTACGATTTGGAGGCATGGTTCCCCTTCCAAGGAGAGTACAAGGAGTTGGTTTCTTGCTCTAACTGTACCGATTACCAAAGCAGAAGCTTGGAGATTCGTTGCGGTATGAAGAAGATGGGTGATCGCGAAAAGAAGTACGTCCATTGCTTGAACTCTACACTTTGCGCTACCGAGAGAGCCCTCTGCTGTATTTTGGAGAACTACCAGACTCCTGAAGGTCTTAACATCCCTGAGCCATTGGTGCCTTACATGGGCGGACGTACCTTCTTGCCCTTCGTCAAGGAAGCTCCCAAGACCTCCAAGAAATAAATTGACGACTCATTTGACGCATTCCTCAATTTAACACCATCTGAACCCTGACTTGTCTTTCTAGCGCGCTTTTTTGTTAATAAAATCCACGTGTTTCTTTAATAGGGAAGTGAAACTGGTGAGGTGTGGACGTTGATTCCCTGTGTTCTGACTGGATCACAGTCATATTTATTGAAGGCTGTTGGCGGTGCTGAGCATCAACATTCGTCAAGTCGTTGAAAAACCAAAAGAAATACATTCATGATACAAACATATATACTACAGGCAGTGGTGGTTGGTCACCTCTTGAATATTGTTGGGAGAGATGGTGGGATTTGGGCCGGATAGCTGCATGGCTGGGCGCTCTAGTGAGGAAATATTGGCGTCAACACCCACGCTTGGCAGGTTAAAGTGTTGCCAGGTCGCCGGCTAAGGATTAAGTAGAGGGGTGTGTTCATTCGGGGTGGGGGTTGCAGGGGATTTGGGGGATCTCCCAGAAGACGTCGACTGATTGCGAAGGTGCGAGACTACCCGGATGGCGTTTACCACTTTGCGGAATCGTTGACGCGCTTGTGGGTTTTGTCGTATGGCGGGGAGAAGATCAGGCAGGGAGTTGGATTCCGACTCGGAAAGGCTCATAGCGCAGAACTTGTCCAACCAGTCGCTCTTCAGCGCCTGCTGGGCTGTCCACCTCTTATCCGGGGCAAGCACAAGGAGGTTTGAGATGAACTCTTTTGCTGGTGAGAGGAAAGGGTTAGCGGCGCTTGGGTCAGGTTCACAACAAAGCTCTAAGACGCTACCTTCGCCAGAAATATTTGTCCAATAGAATGTTGGCGAGAAGCTGTAATCACAGTTCATCACAGCCTTGATCTCTTCTGTGGGGCTGTCGCGGTCAAAAGGGCAGTATCCACAGAGAAGGAAGAAGGTGATGACGCCTATGGCCCACATGTCTCTATAGTGGGCAGTATATTAGATCCGTAGCATCGGTGCCTATCCTCCACAGCGACTTACACTGGCTTCCCATAGCCGGTTTGCTTCAGGACCTCAGGTGCCTAGCAAAGGTTCAAATACACGATGAGTGGAGCCTAGGGTTGAGCAAACATGTACTGGGCTTACAATATATCCCATAGTGCCACAGGCGGTCGTCAGCACCTGGGTGTTGGTGTCGTCCAGCAGCTTCGCCAAGCCAAAATCGGCGATAACTAAATTGGAGTCTTCCTCTTCTGTTTCGAATAGGATATTCTCGGGCTATTGTGCGAATCCGTAAATCTCACCGAACGTTATGGATGAGTCTGCGGTAGAACATTACCTTTAGATCTGGTTTCAACGTGAGACAAGTTAGAAAACAGTTTCCGTTGGCTGTGAACAAGGCTGGATCAACGTTACCTCTATGAACAACTCCATGTTCATGCAAGCAAACCACTCCTTTCAGTATCTGCCGAACAATTTCGGCCGCATCCTTTTCATAGTAATTTCCTCTATCGTAAATTCGTTCAAACAACTCACCGCCTCTTGCGATCTCGGTTATCAGGTAGACTAGGGGTGTCTGGTTAGGTTGTTGTCAAGTAGCGTGTAGAGAAAGAAAAACCTGAAACTTACAGCTGTCGGAGGTTTCGTAGTAGTCGGTCAGCGACAGCAAATGCGGATTCAGCTGGGATATCTTTTTCAACACGGCGATCTCGTTTACCATCAATCTGGTTTTGCGGCTGAGGATTTTCTTATTCACTATCTTGGCCGCGTATATCTTTCCAGTGGTCAGCTTTGAAAGCAACATTTTCCGGTTAGTAAGTTGGCACGTATATTTTCCGAGAATCAATGAACTCGTACGTCTTCCGCCTCTGCAGGGATAACAAGGAAGCCGTTAGTGAGTGTCCAGGTGCGGCCAGGACGAGTCTGAATAAAAATACCTTTCACTATTGCAAAATAGCCTTTACCAAGCTCCTTCCTCAGTTTGTACTTGTTGATTCCGGTGGGGACATTGCCAGAGTTTCTAGCCTCTTGCGGAGAAGGTATACATCCTAGTACAAATACACGGGGCGTTTAGCAATCGGAAACGGACATTCCGCAACAAATACGCACCTGGACAGATGAAATGCGCATTTTTGGCGAACCAGCTGGTAAATTTCATGTGGCTTTATGTCAGCAGACTTTCTTAGCTGCGAGAGAGAGTGTGTGTTCTGGGCGAAGCGACACCAGCTATTTGTAGGTGAGGAGAATTGATATGTGACGCGAAAACGAGCACTTGAGGAACGGTGAAACAGTATTAACTGAATAAGTTATTTAAGCAATCGAAGTATCACACGAAAAATTGTTATGGCATAGCTGAGGTTTTATCAATCAAAGATTTAAAGACAGCCCATTCAACATTAGTGCCATGGTATCACTGGAAATTCGATGTGAAGGGTGGGTGAGATTTCGCCGTATTGATATTCGGCAACTAGTCCATGATGTATAAATGTAACATGAGATCACCTGTGATTAGGCGAAGCTGAGACTGGATCTTGATATGTGGTAGGGCTCGTACTGACATCACTGTATTGGCAATTCTGAACGAATTTGTGTGCGTAATCGGTGTACAGGTGATGGCATATACTAGCAACTTTTCACAGCACTGGAATTTACTTGATTAGCTCTAATTCATGTTAAGCCAATGGCTCCTGGGCTTGGCAGCGTGACCGGTATCCTTTTTAAGTAATCGTTGGTGTTGGCTCTCATTCAGTTGGAACTACGCTCATTGCTCGAGCCTAGGTGACCCTGCCAGCTTTCCTGGAGGGGAGTGGCACTTCAGGCGTTAATGGGGTGTCAGCGGCAATATTTATACTAGGGTGGTTCTATTCCATAGCGGTGCCAGTTTATACAGGCTGTGCGGGGTGGCATGTAGTAATACTAGGAACGTCCACAGCTTGAACAAGATCTCGATTCCAGTCTTGTGCTTGCTCCAACAGCTGGATTGCAGAGATGGGAAGCGAGTATGGTACTATTGATGGTAATTGAATAGGATCTCCATGTTGCGGCTGAGTAGTAGCCCCGCTTACTGTCCAGCACTTGTCGGATGATGGGCTGCAGATCACCCCGCAATGGCTTTCACCATAGTTGCGCTGGTTAGCTGACTATACCCATCGCCTTCGACGTGGCTCTGTTCAGAATCCTCAGGCTGGTGCAACATGTGTTCGAGCGATTTCTATGCTTAGAAGAATTCGAGACAAAACTAGATTTGCCAAGCCAATATAAATCGTGTACAAGTCTTTTATTCATATGTACGGCCGCATGTCATGAATTTGGATTGATTCGATTTCGTGATTAAGAAAATGGGATGGTCATGCCCATTGGTACTTTCTAGGGGAGCGGAACTGACCATCGGGGTTCTATTCACTCGACATTACGTTCGGCTTGAGCATCATTCTTCATTATCGTAGACCAAAAGTCAATCCACTGCTTCACTTCCTCATACACCATGAATGTGATTGCTTGACCAGGAGCAACCCGTAAGAGACGAGGCGTAAGCCCTTTATAGAAAGCGCGGTACCCCTCGTTTTTTATGATGCTGCCAGTCACTGAGGTAAAGCGAGTCCAACCAGATTCTCCTGACGGATTAGGAGCACGTTGAATGCGGGTCTTGATGGTGTCTATGGGCGCGTTGCTTATCGGACCCATGGCCCCACTAAGCCCACCGACAAGCAAGGCCTGATAGCTAGGAAGCTCTTTCAAGTCTTGCTTCGCAAGTAGGCGCTTCTTTATCTCTTGGTATACTGTGAAGTTAACACCTTGATTGGTGGCTATAAAAGATGCATGGCATTCATTAACCTCTAGAATAGGCAATATTGTATAGACGATTCATTCACGGTTACCTTGGCGTATACAGGTGAGAGCCACACCCTTATAGAGTGCACCAATGCCTTCTTCTCGGACTATCGTGTATGCAGCATGGCCGGCATTGCGATATTTAGGAATATCCAGTGGATCCATCATTGAGTGCCGCTGAGCTTGTAGCCGAATCTTGACAACTTCCATAGGGCAGACCACCAACACAGATTCGGTAACACCAGCTGCAAGTCCAGCTGGTAGAGAATTCGTTAGTCCTGTGAACAAAAGCAATACCTGGCAGCTGCATACCTAAAAAGGTGAACCCAGTGGAAACCTTATTTGTTTCTTTGTCCGCTAGCCAAGATTTATAGATCTCGAAGCTAGAGAACCGTATCGCCATTTTCGGCACAATCCCTGACACCACAGCACCAAGCCCCTTGTACAGTGCCAAGGCACCTTCTTTTTTAACAATGCGAAGCCCCACGCCAATAAATCCTCGCGGTTGCCCTTGAGCCGCATTCTTGGTTCGTAACTGCATGCGCACCTTAATGGTATCCAAAGGATGGCATGTGCATGCCTCGATAAACCCAGCGCTTCCACCAGCAATTAAATGGGTGGAGATGGATCGTTTCTGGTTGTCTTTGGTCATCTCGGCAACAAGTGGCGTGTCAATATTGAACTTTAAACAACGCTCTACGGGTGATAATACAGCGCTTTTGCCAAGGAATCAACGAAAAGAAGTGGGAATGGGTGGTTGTCAGGTTGAAGGGGCTACACGCTCCTATTTATTAACCGCAACTGCCAACATCACCATCATGTTTTAGAAATAATATAGTTATATATCATGTGTCCACACCTTATTCAAACCGGGCGAACTTGGCTTCAGTTTCACTTTTGTCACTCCATATACCCATTGACACTTCATGTACATCTTGACATATACATATATTTCAGGTTTAAATTAGCCTTTTTAATGAAGGGAGTATCGTCTACAATAAGTATATGATGCCCCCTTGAATTATTTAGCTTATCTCGACTCACCCTGGAGCTAAATCGATGATGCTTCATATCACCTGGTATCTGGGTGGCCGTTCCCATTAGGTCCTTGCAGTAGGTCGCAGAAGAAACTCAGAAAAACACCAAGAGTCTCCAGGAAAGAGTCAACTGCTGAAAAGGGCGGTTTGTAAACTGTCAATATCTTGCCCAGAATCCCAAGACAGAGCGGTGAGCAGTCGCCGAAGCCGATATGTCCCTGGTCGCAACGGTCTCAGCAATACAGCGATTTTCACATGATCCATTATTAGAATTACTGGTACATGATCACAACCATGTCTAGGCTGAGCCAATAATCAGCTGTCTTCACCTATACCTGGCCATTTCATCCGGCTCTCCTCACGTATTTCTACCTAACCCACCTTTAGGGAGACTGAGCACTGTCGCAAGGGCTGTGTTTACTCTAGTATGTCATGCCGATGATTAATGCAGTTACGTATCTCTTACAATCACGGTCGTGACGCACCAAGAGTATGGCAACCATATCCCTGGTCATATAGCCATTGTGGGAGTTCACTTCTGTCACTAGCTCAACAAAGGATACTGGGAATACAGTTTATATCATTTGAAGGAGAAATTACAGCTCGGGGTTTACAATGTACAATATACAGCTTCCTTTGATGATAGGAAATAATACAAAATGAATGGATCTCAAGCCCTGATTGGCCCCCCTATAGATCACAGATGGAATAGTCGGCATTAGGATCCGGCAGAAGCTTAAACGGAAGCGTCTCCAGTGAACAGTCATCATCGTTGCCAGGAGTGCTGCCATACACACTTAAGTAATACTCACCCTCTCTTTGTAGGCAGAGAGGAACGGATAACGTAAATGCTAATCGGCCTTCGGCCGCATTGATACCAGGGTAGCTTCGATACTGCGTGTGCAGAAACTCCTTACTCCTGGCGCTGAAGAGGCCAATATCTTGGATGTACTCGATTTGTGAGTTGAGTGCGTTCCATTTTACCGCAACTGGTTCATTCGCGACAAACGCTCCGCTTTGATCCGCGGTATGTTGTAGTGGCGACACTGACCATCCACGGCAAAGGCTAGAAGTTGCAAGAGAGGTAGACATCTCCATTGAAACCAGTGCCAGCATACATCCAAGAAAGGTCTTCATTGTTGGGGGTCGGGTGAAAGTAGAGCAGGCTAATGAGTTCGTGGAGGTTGTGTTGGCTTGCTTATATACCAGGCCGGTTATAGGAGATGCCGTGTCGCTCGGGAAATATCGCCATTCGACTGGATATAGTCCGAAAATCTATGTTCTTCAAGGCCCAAGAATACAAACATCTGCGAAACCGTCGCCATGAGTGGTTGCACGAATGCCAATCGATGACCAATCAAATCTGTAGATCAAATCGTGCTGGACCATTCAACCAATTTCTCGAGTCCCTATATAGGCCAGAGGATGCACCTCGATGTCGGATTACAGCCATATTGATTTGTCAATATCACCCATTTACGCCCATTCCATCGAAGAAACTAGTCCCATGAAAGAGTGAGGCTACTTCATGGAATCGTTCTAACGCGTTTACCTTGTATCCATAAGCCATATCTAGTAAGTGGGTAGAGTTGCTCAGCCATATGGGGTTGCATGACTTCATTGTACTAAGATGGATCAGTCCATCTCCAGTGGACATCCATATATATCAAGATTCACGGGGAGTTTCAGTCGCAAGGAAGAATCGTTTTCAAGTTGAGTTCGAATGGCGAGTATCGCCTTATGCTTATTGTCAAGAGTGTCCTGAAGACAGAAGAGAGAGTGCCCTTAGCCCTGGTCTTTCTTTCAGAGGTCCTGGAGAAAACGGATCATGCTTAAACAGAATAGTATGCGAACTACCCATGTGCTAGCCAACTGATCACTTGACGCAGGCCTTGGAAATTCCTACCGTCAGGTGATGCCCACTTTGTCCTCTATCCACAACAGATTGTTGACACTACTTGCAAGGGTGTGGGAATCCCTACACTATTGGAGCTGATGACCACTATTCTGTCCGGTAATACTCAATCCAATTTGGATGTCATGTTCTTCATCCACTCGGTCGTCTCACTAATAGCCATTTGCTTGGCAACCTCTGTTTACTAAACGAATATCCAGACAAGTTAAAGTCCAGCTGTTCCCTAATGAGCGGCTGATTAAGCCCTAGGAAACGTCATCTATGAAGGTTCGAACCTTACCGCTTTTTATGGCAAATCTGTGTTACTTGTAGGACGAAAATCTTCAGCATGCTAACCATATATATATCCACAAAGAGATAAAACGCAATTAATCGAATTCATTGTTTCGCCAGTGTTGTGATCATGGACTTGTTAATGCACTGATCGATTTAGCTGGAATTGAATAGGGACTTCAACTTTTGATAGGCTTAGCATTGAATATGATGGGATTCTGAAGCTTACAAGTGCTTGTGTATACACATTCCTTTGATGTGAGAGGTTTAACCAGAAGTGAGGTAGTGAAACCCAGACTGTACACAAAACTTTGAATCCACATTTTGTTGTTTCTGCTCCATCTGTGTACCAATGCAATCTGCTGGGCTGATGGTAGTTATCAGATAATATGGTTGCGCAATTTTGTATAGTATTAGAAGTGACCTGGAGAACCAGAAGATTTGCAAACCACTCATTTGCTTGTTTGTAGAGCCAGAAGATAGCATGTTACAGGACTTGACAGAAGTAATAGTGCAATGTTTATATGCTTTGTGGAAGCTCTGCACAATGTTCAGAGCCATCTGAATAAGTCAAAAAAAGTTATCAACTTTGTGGGCTTCTCTCATTCCATAACTGACAAGAATCAAATAATCCCAGCATCAAGTCAGTACCTGATATTGTGAGATCTAACAAGTGTTGTAGGAGTCTTGGAGATATTGGTGGTGATCTGGAGGACAAGTAGATTATGTGGTTTTCACTTAATGATTCATTGAATGTAAAAGTATTATTTCTACTTTTACATGGCCATGGCATAAGGGCCATGTAGAGTAGGTTTAGAAAGGTCCCAAGAGAATGTGTGCAAGGTTTGGGGCTGTTTGGACAACTTTGAGAATTCTCACGTACTGGGTACCTGACATTTTGGTGAAAATATTCTAAGTCCCAACAAGGAGTTTAGTGAGTATTCTCTAGGATTTGAAGGTAATAATCCAAGTGACTATGTTATGTGAACATTTAGTGTGTTAGGGGGGGAGACAGTCACCAATAGGTGAAATCTTTATTTCAGTTGAAACAAAGAAGCCAGCACTACTGTTGTAGCTTTGATACAAGAGTGTGTAGCTGAGGGGAATTTGTAGGTAAGTTAATAAGAAGTGATGATTATTCTTCAGTGCTCAAGACACTGTTCAGTGGGAAGGGGGGTAGCAAGAGGGGTAAGAATGATATGTGAACAACATTAATGGGGGGAATATGATAAGGATTGATATTCATCATAAAGGGAATGTGCTGCTTCAGATACCGCTGCCAAAGGTCTGCCAAGTTCTTCAGGTAGGCCAGCTTGGGTTTTTCTGACTGCAGAATATAATGAGCAAACTCCTTGACTTCAAGATCTCCAAGTGCAGTTCTGCAGCAGGAGCCAGGTGTAGTGTGGTATGTTCTCTTTCAGGACTTGATCAGTGGGTTGTTACAGTGGTGAGGTCTGAGATATAATCTGGTTCTAAGGTAGAGAAGTCTGATTTTATAGGGCATAAATCCCAAAGCACCAAGAATAGCATGTCTGTAGGGGCATTCAGGCAGATGCAGCACCGGGGATGTAATGCCCCATACTGCAAACTTGTCAAGCTTAGTGCAGTCTCTAGAAGTAAGAGAGAGAAGTGGTAGGTGGAGGGAAAGTCATCAAGGTAGGTGAAATCTTTATTTGATTTCAGACAAGGCTAACTACAAATAAAGTGTTGTAAAAATTTGTAATTCCACCTAAATATTCACCTAACTTAGTCACTTAGATCATTACCCTCAAATCCTAGAGAATACTGACCAAATTCCTTGTCAGGATTTACTTAGAATATTTTCACCAAAATACCAGGTACCCAGAACATGAAGATTCTCAAAGTTGTCCAAACAGCCCCAAACTTTGCACACATGTTCTTGTTGTAAAAATTTGTATTTCCACCTAAATATTCACCTAACTTAGTACTTTGATCATTACCTTCAAATCCTAGAAAATACTGACCAAATTCCTTGTTGGGATTTACTTAGAATATTTTCACCAAAATACCAGGTACCCAGAACATGAAAATTCTCAAAGTTGACCATACAGCCCCAAACTTTGCACACATGTTCTTGGGACCTTCCTTAGCCTATTCTACATGTTTGTTATGCTAAGACCAGGTAAAAGTATAAATACTACTTTTACAATCAATAAATCATTAAGGGAAAACCACATAATCTACTTGTTCTCCCAATCACTTCCAATATCTCCAAGACTCTTACAACAGCTCTTGGGACCTTCCTTAGCCTATTCTATGCGTTTGTAATGCCAAGACCAGGTAAAAGTATAAATACTACTTTTACATTCAATAAATCATTAAGTGAAAACCTCAAAATCTACTTGTTCTTCCAATCACTTCCAATATCTCCAAGTCTCTTACAACAGGTTATGAGCCCCAATCTGTCACTCTCTGCAATGTCTACTACTGCTATTACTGGAATTTTACCCTCTGCTGAAAAGTTGGATGGATCTAACTACCAAGTGTGGAAGGTGAAGATGAAGATGCTGCTACAAGAAAGAGGCCATTGGGATATTGCCATGGGAGAAGAATGCCCTCCTAAAAATGTGGGAGAGGAAGCCTTAAAGTACCAGAAGAAAGAACAAAGTGCCTTTAACTGCATTTGCCTTAATGTCAAGGACAAATTGCTAATTCAATACTCAAGAGCAAAAACGGCAAAGAATGCCTGGAAAGCATTGGAAGACACCTACCAGTCATGTTCAGCTGCTAAGAAAATGTATCTGAGATGAAAATTCTTTACTACATAGATGCTGCCAGGAGAAGAAATGAAAAATCTAATTAACAGAATTACCCTGCTGGTAGATGAGATGGAATCTGTGGATGTACCAACTAATGATGAGGATGTGATAGTTATCATCCAGAATAGCCTGACAGACAAGTTTCAAGCTCTTGTATCAGCCCTAGAGTCCAGAAGTGAAGATTTGACCTTATATTACGTATATGGAAGGCTCCTGGATGAAGAATTAAGAAAATCAAGCGCCAATAAGAAGGAAGAAGAAAATGCTTTAATAAGCAATGATAACCAACAAAGGAGGTACCAAGACCTTACAAAGGCAACAGCAACCTATTTTGCAACTACAGCAAAAGGAAAGGACACACATCAGACCAGTGTCTCAATAAGAAAGATACTCAGCAAAAGAAGCCTGAATATGGAAATGCTGCAACAACCGAAGATAGCCTATTCATATCTGCACTAAATATGACCACAAACAAGGATTCTCAGACGTGGTATATTGACTCTGGAGCATCTCAACACTGTACACACCAAAAAGAACTTTTTACCCAATATCAAGAAATTCCAATTAAGAAGGTTTTCATGGGTGACAATGGAACACTTGATGCAGTGGGAGAAGGAACTATCTAAGTAAACCTTAGAAACAGTGAAGGAAGCCATACACTGACCTTTAAAAAGTACTCTATGTACCAGAAATAGCCAAGAACCTACTCTCTGTAAGCAAGGACACTGCAGAAGGACTCAGTTTCAGTTTGGACAATTCTGGATGCAGGATCACTGATCAAAATGGTGCCCACATTGCTTCAGGCATCTGAGATCAGAATCTATACAAGTTGACTTATATTCCATCATATCTGGAAGCCAATATAAGTAACTTAAATGAAGAAACACCAATGCTTTGGCACAGGTGATTTGGACACATCAATCTTGATTATTTGCACAAAATGATCAAAGATCAGCTAATTTCTGGAGTGAAAATTAATCCCCCAGCTAATTTGGAGTACTGTGAAGCCTGCATATATGGGAAACAAGCCAGACAACCGTTCAAGAGCTCTGGGTTAATCAAAACTAAGAAAAAATTAGATCTAATTCACTCAGATCTGTGTGGACCTATGCAAAATTGATCCTTAGGCAGGATGAAGTATTTAATCACTTTTATTGATGATTGTACAAGATATACATGGGTCTACTTCATGGAGAGAAAGGAAGAAGCTCTGTCTAAGTTCAGGGAGTTTAAAGCCATGGTGGAGAGAGAAACTGGTGAAAAAATCAAGAAAATACACTCTGACAATTGTGGAGAATATACCTCAAAACTCTTCATCCACTTCTGCATAATTCATGGGATAAAGCAAGAGACTACTGTACCATACTCCCCACAGTAAAATGGAGTAGCAGAACAAGCTAACAGATCAATAATTGATATGGAAAGATAAATGATCCATGATCAAAAATTATCCTACAATTTTTGGGTGGAATCAGTTGCCACTGCTGTATACCTTAAAAATAGGAGTTATAACAGAATACTTTGTGATTCTACTCCATTTGAAGCATGGTATGAATACAGACCAAGTGCAGAACATCTAAGAATATTTGGGTGTACAGCATATGCCAAAAAACTGGCCGGAAATCAGTCAAAATTTGAGCTAAAAAGTGTAAAATGCATATTTTTGGGCTACTGCAATGAGAGTAAGGCATACAGACTCTACAATACCAAAGCAAAGAAGCTGATCAAGTCCAGGGATGTGTTGTTTGATGAAAATTCAAAATTTTCACAAAAAATGACATCAGATGATGACAAAAATTTGATTGCAAGTCCACCTTAGGGGGGGAGACAGTCACCAACAGGTGAAATCTTTATTTCAGTAGAAACAAAGAAGCCAGCGCTACTGTTGTAGCTTTGATACAAGAGTGTGTAACTGAGGGGAATTTGTAGGTAAGTTAATAAGAAGTGATGATAGCTCTTCAGTGCTCAAGACACTGTTCAGTGGGAAGGGGGGTAGCAAAAGAGGTAGGAATGACTTGTGAACAACATTAATGAGGGGAATGTGATAAGGATTGATATTCATCATAAAGGGAGTGTGCTGCTGCAGATATTGCTGCCAAAGGTCTGTCAAGTACTTCAGGTAGGCCAGCTTGGGTTTTTCTGACTGCAGAATAAATTGAGCAAACTTCTTGTATTCAGGATCTCCAAGTATAGTTCTCCAGCAGGAGCCAGGTGTAGTGTGGTGTGTTCTCTTCCAGGCCTTAATCAGTGGGTTGTTGCAGTTGTGAAGTCTGAGGTATAATCTGGTTCTAAGGTAGAGAAGTCTGATCTTATAGGGCATAAACCCAAAAGCACCAAGAATAGCATGTCTGTAGGGGCATTCAGGCAAATGAGGCACCAAGAAGGTAATGCATCATACTGCAAACTTGTCAAGCTTAGTGCAGTCTCTAGAAGTAAGAGTGAGAAGTGGTAAGCCAAATTCCAGGACAGGGAAGACAAACTACTCAAGTAGAAGGAGGCAGCTGGGAGCTGAAGTTGTAGGAGGAGTAACAGCCAATAGCTTGTGGAGTGCCTGTCTTGCAAGGATAATTTGCTTCTTCAGGTGTGCTCCAGAGTCTAGTCCAGTAGGAAGGAAAGGAAAGCCAAGATTTATAGCAGAAACCTGAGCAGGTAGAGTGGAGTTCTCCAAGTTGATGGGAAAGCCCAAAGGTACTGTCTTTGCAATGGAAAGCTGGAGATTATTCTTCTGCAGATACTGATGGATGGTCTGGGAGTCTTGTTGCACATTGGAGGAGGATATTCTGATGTCATTGGCAAAGAGAGTAACCAGGCAGTCAGCTGAGAGTCTTAGAAAATCATTCAGGAAGATGGTAAACAGTATAGGACCAAGCACAGAGCCTTGAACCACCCCATCAGGAACTGAGAACACAGCTGATTGCTCACTTGGGTGAAGAATTCTTGCTTGTGGATCCAGAAACAGAGACCTGACAAGGAGGGTGAGAGAGATACTGGAGAAGCACTGCAACATGGACCAAAGCAGATTTCTGTCAACTGAATCAAAGGCCTTAGTAATATCAAACAGAACAGAGGGATACTTGCACTGGAGAGAGAGATCTTGGCTAAGTATGACTGTATATTCCAAGGAGAGGCCAGGAACAAAGCCAAACTGTGCAGGGTGAAGCTTGAGGGAGTCAGAGTAGAGCTCCTGAGCAAGCAGAAGCTCTTAGGGTGTAGGTGTTATAGTAAGGGCTAGGAAAAGGTTAGAAGAGCAGGGGTCTGGGGGATGCAGTCCCCTAGAGAATAAAAAAGCAGGGGGTTTGAGGGATGCAATCCCCCATACTGCTCCCATACTCTTTAAATTCTCTATGGATTACTTTTATCTCATTCTTGGTTCTGGTTCCTTAGGGTTAGAATTCCTCCTCCTAAACCTTAGGGGGGGTTAGGGTTTGGGTGTAGGTGTTTTAGTAAGGGCTAGGAAAAGGTTAGAAGAGCAGGGGGTCTGGGGGATGCAGTCCCCTAGAGAATAAAAAAGCAGGGGGTTTGGGGGATGCAATCCCCCATACTGCTCCCATACTCTTTAAATTCCTGTTGGATTACTTTTCTCTCATTCTTGGTTCTGGTCCCTTAGGGTTAGAATTCCTCCTCCTAACCCTTATCACCCTAGCCATAAATATTTTTACCCTACAATTGGCACATTGTCTGCTCATATAGTGGGCATGTCTGGGCCAATATTTGTCTCCCTATACTGTCCATATGCTCTGTATAAGTCTTGATGACTATTTAATTAATAAATTGTTATTTTTAATGTATATCTTAGGGTTAGAGTTAGGGTTGAGGCAAAGGAGGATAATTGGGACCTACTAGCAACTAATATTTCAAACCGCAAAGTGGCTTAGGATGACGAATTGTTTTTCCTAAAGTTTTTTATTTATCCCAAGAGACAAATAATAGAACTAAAGCGATTGACTTTTGGCAAAAGGTAACAACTCAGGACAGATAACCGGAGAGGCTATTCCCAAGGTTATTTTGACAAAGTTGGTCTCATCAGTGTCCAAACTTTTTATACTACCTCACCTCTTATTTTCTTAAGTCTGTTTAAGCCGCGTCCCAGTTCATTATTGTGAAGGAACAGTCAGCAAGTTTTGCTGGGATTATGCAGTAAACCAAGCTTTTCCTCGTAGCTGAGACATTGTTTTGTAATGTCCAACTAAGTCATAGGAATCAATAAATAAATAACATTGCTTGTGTCCAGATTGGCTTGTATCTTTGTTTCTTGGAGGCTTCAGCGCTTGTTTTGGGGGAATATTGTTGTTTTCTTGAATCGGCAAAGTTAGCGGTGAACATACCTTTTTTGGCACAAGATCCTTCTCCATTAGGATGTGATATTAATGGGTTAGGGACTTGGCGCTTAGGGTGTGAAATCTCCCATGTACAAGTGACTGGGTTAGGGGCAATGGTGAGGGTGTCGTCCAAGTTAGCCCTTGGAGTTTGTTCCTTTAATAGCAGTAATTGAAGAAGGTTTCTACCATTGCGGAAGGCTAAGATTACGCAGGTGTTCCGTAGAGCTTCTACGTTATCTTTTCTTTCCGGAATTCTTGTAACCATTTGGGAATTCTCAGATTACAAATCCAAGGGCCAAAGGTTGTAGAGAAGACTAATGGTGTCTCCCTTCTTTTGTTGTTACTGACATTGTAGGGCTCCAAGGGTGATGTACTATCAATAACTCCTGTTTCTTCCGGTATAGTTTTCATTTTGTAAAAGAATTTGGAACCATGAAGTAAAAAGATAGGGGCTAAGAACTGTGTTGGATAGCCCCTAGCTTGGAGTTGGTAAAAGAATTCCTTTCGTATGACTAGAAATGGTTCCATCAAGCAACAAAGCCTAGTGTAACGTTGGAGTTCCGAGCAGATCCATGCTTTCTTGCAGGTGGGTGGATGAGCCAAGAAGAACAGGATGTACAAATATTTGTTCAAACCTTTCTGATGGGTGGAGGCTTGAATACAACATGTGAGATCCAGGCGTAAAGTGATGTTCAGGAAGTCCACCTGTAAAGGGCTGATCTTCCAGGAAAACTTTATGTGTGGATTTTTGTTAGTAAATAACAAAATTAGTTTGTATAGCAAATCTTCATCCAATTGCCAGGCAAAAATCAAATTGTCCAGATATTGTCAATATAGGACAGGCCAGACTTTGGCTTTTCTACAAACATTATTTTCAAAGAAGGCCATGAAAAGGTTAGCATAGGCCGGGGCGCATGGAGTGCCCATTGCAGTTCCTTTCACCTGTAGATACTCCATATTGTTGGCAGCAAAGAAATTGTTATGTAGGACCAGTGTCAAAGTGTTAATTAAGGCCAAGGCTTTATGCGGGTTTGAAGAAAGGAACCGCTTGATTAATGTCAACACTTTTCAAATCCCTTTGTTGTTATCAATATTGGTATAGAGACTCTCTAGGTTGGCTGTGACTAGAAAACATATGTGGTGTTGTGGTAACTCTTTGAGGCAGCTAAGCAGGTCTTGGGAGTTACAAAGGATTTCTTGTTTATTGTTGCAGATGGGTTGAAGATGGTATGCAACCCACCGTGATAAACCGTATGTCATCCATTTTGCTGAGGGAACTATTGGGCAACCTTTAAGCGGAGATTTGTGCATCTTTGGGATTATGTAAAATTTTGGAATTGACCATGTGGACAGACTAGACAGAACGTACTGTTGTATCCAAGAGAAAGTGTAATAAAACTCTTGAATGGCTTAACTGAACCAAAGGGACAATTAAGTGCAGAATCTTAGAATTGTCAGAGAGTGGCGGAAATATTAGCAGAAAGATTCTGATCTAATATTGGTCTTGGATATAGCTGGGTTGGCTATAAAGGCGATGATATTTGTTTGCTAGGCAGGCTAGGCTTGGTGTTCTTTGGAGTGCTAGATATACTAGGCTTGGATAGAAACTAGAACGGAATTGTTGGATTCTTATTTTTGCTGAGACAGAATCTTAATTTTGTTGAGACACACACTAAACCAAAAGGTTCAGTACACTTTATTTATACTTTTCTGATCAAGTTGAATTAGTAAGCGCCAAGGGACTGGATTGATTGAAATCAATTTGGGTGTTCATAGGTGCATAAGATAAATGAAAATTACATCATCAATCAACTGATGTCTTGGCAACTGCACAGTGGTTGGATAGATCTCAGATGACTAATCACCTGGGAAGGCTTGGCAGATAGGTTGATAACGTGATGACCATTTGAAAATAGATCAGGTGTGATAGCTAAAAATAGATTCTGAGGTGGGATCAAATAAACTGTAACTGGGTTTGTTATGTTTGGGTTAGGGAAAATCAGTTAGGGTACTAGATTTTCAAACGGAGTAAAATTGGCAAAGTTTTAAATGTTGATGCACAACATCACTTTCCTCTGGAAGAGGAGTTTTTTGATACCTTCTGGGTTCCTCTGCGGCTCCAATACTGATTGATAATGGCAACATCATCAAAGTTGGTGTAAGGTTCCCAAGTGTTGTGTTTGGCATCATAGCCTTTCCACTTGACTAAATAAAGGCAATTTGGTTCTTCTCCATCATGGTCCAAAATAGCTTCAACTTCATAGGATTCCAAAGTTACTGGGTCTTGAGAAATAAGTTTGAGTGAGGAAGGTGGAAAGTTTTTGGGTAGCAGTGCTCCAGTGTTATCTTGAAGTACATAAGATCCTCCAGTAGTGCGTCTGACAACCTTGAATGGTCCTTCATACTTGGGGTCAAGCTTAGATTGCCGGATTGGATCTAGTGTCATGACATATGACCCATCTGGGAAGCTGCTGTTCCTGTGTCTTGAGGCGTACGTTGAAGTCATCTTTTGCTGAGAGGCCTTACTTCTGGCACTGATAGCAGGGTAGACAATGTTGGTAAGGTACTCAAGCCGGTTCTTTAGCTTATCTGTATTCAAACTTGCTAACTCTGTATTCTGGTAGTCTCCAAAGTAGTTGTATCTTCTTCCAAACATCAAGGAAAATGGGGTTGATCCATGTAGAGCGGCAATTTTGGTGTTGATAGCATACTGTACAGTCGGAATGTACTTGTCCCAATTCTTCTTGATACCTTTGATAGATTTCCTGATGATGTTCACTGAGGTCTGAGCATGTCTTTCAGCCAGTCCATTGGCTTTGGGATGATATGGAGTGATTAGACAATGATCAATGGTGCTATTCTGGCAAAGGGCTTTGATCACGTGATTCACAAATTCTGTTCCATTATCCGATTGAATGACCTTAGGGAATCCAAAAAGGCAGAAGAGCTTGAATAGTTCTTGTGCAATAGTGGCCACATACTTGTCTAGGATGGCTTTGAGGAAGACAAAACGTGTGCAGACATCCACCATTACAAAGAGGTAGTGATTACCATCATCACTAGTGGTGAAAGGTCCAGCTAGATCAATTGCAATATGATCCATAGGAAGGCTTGCATGGATGGGGCTCAAAGGGTGAAATCCATGGCGGCTGATATTGTAAAGTTGACATTCTCTGCACGACTTGACAAATTCTAAGCAGTCAACTTTGATATTTGGCCAGTGATATCCATCAGAGTGTAGCTTCTTCATAAGCGTGTCAGCTCCAAAGTGGCCAAGTAAATGACTCCTCTGTATCAATGTTTTCCTTTGTTCTTCAGGTGGGATTTTCCAAGTTGCTGAATCCAGTTGAGGAATTATTTTGGAAGTTGTAGAGAGTTTACTGATTACATCAGTAATCACATGTCCCTCCCAAGGTGAAGTTGGCAAAAGTCTTGACAGGTGGTCAGGAAGGATGTTGAGAATTCCTGGGCGATGAATAACTGTATATTCATAATCAAGTAGAGTATCAAGCCAGTTGGTAAGCATTGGAGTCAGAGTCTTCTGAGTGTGGATATAGACAAGGGCTCAGTGGTCAGTGTACAAGGTAAAAGGATTACCCCATAGATACTGATGAAACTTCTTCAAGGCAAAGACTATGGCAAGTAGCTCCTTCTTGGTAGCAGAGTAGTTTCTCTCAGCAGGTTGTAGGGACCTGGCTTGGAAAGAGATCCAGTGAGGCGGATTTTGGTCTTCATCTTGATAGAGGACTGCCCCTAACCCAACATTAGATGCATCTGTAGCAACAACAAAGGGCTTAGTAAAGTCTGGGTAGGATAAGGTGGGTGCTTGTGGAAGCAGTTGGCAGAGTGACTCAAAGGCTTGGTCATGAGTCTTGTTCCAGGCTGAGGTGAGATCAGGGCTATGGCGTAATGCATCTAATGGGGCACTCAATGAGGACATGAGTGGTATGTGTTCCCTGAAATAGTTGAATACTCCAAGATAATGTTGAAGTTGCTTGGCGCTAGTGGGTTTTGGCCATTCTGGGATATTGACCAGTTTGAAAGGATCTAATTGGTGGCCAGCTGGTGTGACTATAAGTCCAAGTAGATTGATTTTGAGGCGGGCAAAACTGCACTTTTCAGCATTGAGAATCAGTCCAGCAGTTTGTCA
>MCFE01000765.1:0-38288 GCA_002104905.1 Basidiobolus meristosporus CBS 931.73
AGCTTTTTGGTCAGCTTTGCAGTATTTCATGTTCTGGGTATCTGAAATTTGCTGTAAGATTTTGGAGATATTGGAAGTGATTGGGAGAACAAATAGATTATGTGGCTTTCACTTGATTATTGATTTGATGTAAAAGTCATATTTATACTCTTACATATTCTTGGCAGTACAAGCACATATAATAGGTTTAGGAAGGTCCCAAGTGTTGTAAAAAGCTTGTGATTACATCTAAATATGTTGTAAGAGTTTTGGATATACTGGAAGTGATTAGGAGAACAAGTACATTATGTGGCTTTCACTGAATGATTTATTGCATGTAAAAGTAGTATTTATACTTTTACATGGTCTTGGCATAACAAACACATATAATAGGTTTAGGAAGGTCCTTAAAACATGTGTGTAAGGCTTGGGACTGCTTGGACAGCTTATTCAATTTTAACGTTTTGGGTACCTGATATTTTGGTGAAAATATTCCAAGTAAATCTCATCAAGGAATTTGGTCAGTATTCTCTAGGATTTGCGGGTAATGATCTAAGTGACTAAGTTAGGTGAATGTTTAGGTGGAATTACAAATTTTTACAACACTCCCACTCAGCTAAATGCTCATAACAACTAGTCCTAACTTTGACCTAAGATATTCAAACTTGTCTCTAGCTAATGGTTTGGTAAATATGTCTGCAATTGTTTCATCTGAAGGACAGTAAACTAAGCTACCAAGTTATTCTCTATAGCTTCACATATGAAATGATGTCCAATATCTATGTGCTTAGTTCTAGTATGAAAAGTTGGATCTTTACCTAATTGTATACATCCTTGATTATCTTGAAATAAAGTCATAGGAGTTTTTTTGTTGCAAAAATTCGTATTTCCACCTAAATATTCACCTAACTTAGTCACTTAGAGCATCACCTTCAAATCCTAGAGAATACTGACCAAATTCCTTGTTGGGATTTACTTAGTATATTTCACCAAAATACCAGGTACCCAGAACATGAAAATTCTCAAAGTTGTCCAAACAGCCCCAAACTTTGCACACATGTTCTTGGGACCTTCCTTAACCTATTCTACGTGTTTGTAATGCCAAGACCAGGTAAAAGTATAAATACCAGTTTTACATTCAATAAATCATTAAGTGAAAACCACATAATCTACTTGTTCTCCCAATCACTTCCAATATCTCCAAGACTCTTACAACAGGTTATGAGCCCCAAGCTGTCACTCTCTGCAATGTCTACTACTGCTATCACTGGAATTTTTCTCTCTGCTGAAAAGTTGGATGGATATAACTACCAAGTGTGGAAGGTGAAGATGAAGATGCTGCTACAAGAAAGAGGCCTTTGGGATATTGTCATGGGAGAAGAATGCCCTCCTAAAAATGTGGGAGAGGAAGCCTTAAAGTACCAGAAGAAAGAACAAAGTGCCTTTAACTGCATTTGCCTTAATGTCAAGGACAAATTGCTAATTCAATGCTCAAGAGCAAAAACGGCAAAAAATGCCTGGAAAGCATTAGAAGACACCTACCAGTCATGTTCAGCTGCCAAGAAGATGTATCTGAGATGAAAATTCTTTACTACAAAGATGCTGCCAGGAGAAGAAATGAAAAATCTAATTAACAGAATTACCCTGCTGGTAGATGAGATGGAATCTGTGAGCATACCAACTACTGATGAGGATGTGATAGTTACCATCCTGAATAGCCTGACAGACAAGTTTCAGGGCCTTGTATCAGCCCTGGAGTCCAGAACTGAAGATTTGACCTTAAATTATGTATATAGAAGGCTCCTGGATGAAGAATTAAGAAAAACAAGTGCCAATAAGAAGGGAGAAGAAAATGCTTTAATAAGCAATGATAACCAACAAAGGAGATGCCCAAGACCCTAAAAAGGCAACAGCAACCTGTTTTGTAACTACTGCAAAAGGAAAGGACACACATCAGACCGGTGTCTCAAAAAGAAAGATTATCAGCAAAAGAAGCCTGAATACGGAAATGCTGCAACAACTGAAGATAGACTATTCATATCTGCACTAAATATGACCACAAATAAGGATTCTCAGATGTGGTATATTGACTCTGGAGCATCTCAACACTTTACACACCAAAAAGAACTTTTTACCCAATATCAAGAAATTCCAATTAAGAAGGTTTTCATGGGTGACAATAAAACACTTGATGCAGTGGGAGAAGAAACTATCCAAGTAAACCTTAGAAGCAGTGAAGGAAGCCATACACTGACCTTTAAAGAAGTACTCTATGTACCAGAAATAGCCAAGAACCTACTCTCTGTAAGCAAGGCCACAGCAGAAGGATTCAGTTTCAGTTTTGACAATTCTGGATGCAGGATCACTGATCAAAATGGTGCTCATATTGCTTTGGGCATCAGAGATCAGAATCTATACAAGTTGACTTATATTCCATCATATCTGGAAGTCAATATAAGTAACTTAAATGAAGAAACACCAATGCTTTGGCACAGGAGATTTGGACACATCAATTTTGATTATTTGTGTAAAATGATCAAAGATCAGCTAATTTCTGGAGTGAAAATTGATCCCCCAGCTAATTTGGAGCACTGTGAAGCCTGCATATATGGGAAACAAGCCAGACAACCGTTCAAGAGCTCTGGGTTAATCAAAACTAAGAAAAAATTGGATCTAATTCACTCAGATCTGTGTGGACCTATGCAAAATTCATCCTTAGGTGGGATGAAGTATTTAATCACTTTTATTGATGATTATACAAGATACACATGGGTCTACTTCATGGAGAGAAAGGAAGAAGCTCTGTCTAAGCTCAGGGAGTTTAAAGCCATGGTGGAGAGAGAAACTGGTGAAAAAATCAAGAAAATACGCTCTGACAATGGTGGAGAATATACCTCAAAACTCTTCATCCACTTCTGCAAAATTCATGGGATAAAGCAAGAGACTACTGTACCATACTCCCCACAGCAAAATGGAGTAGCAGAACAAGCTAACAGATCAATAATTGATATGGCAAGATCTATGATCTATGATCAAAAATTATCCTATGATTTTTGGGTGGAATCAGTTGCCACTGCTGTATATCTTAAAAATAGGAGTTATAACAGAATACTTTGTGATTCTACTCCATTTGAAGCATGGTATGGGTACAGACCAAATGCAGAACATCTAAGAATATTTGGGTGTACAGCATATGCCAAAAAACTGGCTGCAAATCAGTCAAAATTTGAGCCAAAAAGTGTAAAATGCATATTTTTGGGCTACTGCAATGAGAGTAAGGCATACAGACTCTACAATACCAAAGCAAAGAAGCTTATCAAGTCCAGGGATGTGTTGTTTGATGAAATTGAAAATTTTCACAAAAAATCACATCAGATGATGACAAAAATTTCATCTCAAGTCCACCAATTGTCAGGATTGAATCAGAGCAAAACAATGAAAATTCTCTCACTCCAGAGGACTCTGCAACCGTGGTTCAGCCAGAATCAGTGCCCAGGAATATCCCAGAAGTGATCATTCCAGTATCAAATGCCTGGAGATCCAATTGTACAAGAAATAGCCCAAATTACTATATCAATGAGGGTACAAACTTAGCCTATGCCTATTTAGTCCATATTGATGAGCCCCAGACTGTAAAAGAGGCCCTAAATAGCCCTCAGACAAAGTTTTGGAGATCTGCAATGACTGAGGAATATCAGGCCCTGATGGAAAATCAAACTTGGGACTTAGTCAAATTACCAATCAACCAAAAATCAATGGATGCAGATGGGTCTTCAAGACAAAATACAAGGCTGATGGCACAATTGAAAGTTACAAAGCAAGACTTGTAGCCAAAGGATACTCTCAAACAAAAGGACTTGACTACACTGAGACCTTTGCACCGGCAGCCAAGTTTAATTCCATCAGATTAATATTAGCTATTGCAGCCAAATATAAGTTTTTTATTCATCAAATGGATGTAAAAACTGCATTTTTGAATGAAGAACTTGATGAGGACGTGTAAATGGACCAGCCTGATGGGTTTGTTGACCAAGATAACCCCCATTTGGTCTGCAAGCTTAAAAAGTCACTATATGGTCTCAAACAATCACCAAGAGCCTGGAATTGCAAGATAGATTCTTATTTGGAATCTTTGAGTTTCAAAAGAAGTAATGCTGACTATAGTATATACTATAAGCCAGATAGAGCAAATCCAGTTCTATTAGCTCTATATGTGGATGATCTTATTATAGCCGCCAATAACCTAGAAACATTGGAAGAGACTAAATCCAGCCTATATAAGGAGTTCAAGATGTCCAATCTAGGAGAACTTAGTTACTACTTAGGGATTAAGTTCTCCATAGACAGAAGTACCCAGACTATTACCCTAAGCCAATCCAAGTATATTCAAGATATACTAAAGAAGTACAAAATGGAAGACTGTAAACCAGCAACTACCCCAATGGAGACAAACATTAACTTGGTCAAAACTCAACTAAATCAAGAGAGCTTGGTGCCATCTGAAAGCCCTGACTTTCCTTATCAATCTATGGTTGGCAGTCTGATGTATATCATGCTTGGAGCATGTCCAGATATCTAATATTCAGTGGGAGTTGTCAGCTAACATAATCAGAATTATGGATCTGATCATATTGCAGCAGTTAAGCGGATTTTTAGATACCTAAATGGAACTACTGATATCTGCTTAAAATACACTTATAAGGATTCAGAACAGGATCTTGTGGGATACTCTGATGCTGATTGGGGACAAAATTTGGAAGACAGAAGATCCACCACAGGATACACCTTTCTTTTCTGTAAAGGAGCAATTTCATGGAATTCAAGAAAGCAACCAACAATAGCACTTTCTACTACAGAGGCAGAGTATATGGCAGCCTGTGAAGCTACAAAAGAAGCAATATGGCTAAGAAAACTCTTTACAGATTTAGGCCTATGTCAAAAAATGCCAATTACTTTATTTCAAGATAATCAAGGATGTATACAATTAAGTCAAAATCCAACTTTTCATGCTAGAACCAAGCACATAGATATCAGACATCATTCCATATGTGAAGCTATAGAGAATAATCTAGTTAGCTTAGTTTACTGTCCTACAGATGAAATGATTGTAGACATATTTACTAAACCATTAGCTAGAGACATGTTTGAATATTTTAGGTCAAAATTGGGACTAGTCAGTATGAACATTTAGCTGAGTGGGAGTGTTGTAAAATTTGTATTTCCACCTAAATATTCACCTAACTTAGTCACTTAGATCATCACCTTCAAATCCTAGAGAATACTGACCAGATTCCTTGTTGGGATTTACTTAGAATATTTCACCAAAATACCAGGTACCCAGAACATGAAAATTCTCAAGGTTGTCCAAACAGCCCCAAACTTTGCACACATGTTCTTGGGACCTTCCTTAACCTATTCTATGTGTTTGTAATGCCAAGACCAGGTAAAAGTATAAATACCACTATTACATTCAATAAATCATCAAGTGAAAACCACATAATCTACTTGTTCTCCCAATCACTTCCAATATCTCCAAGACTCTTACAACACTTTTAACATATGCTTAAATCTGTACAAAGCTTTCTTTATCACATTGCTTCTTTTGTAGCTTCACAGGCTGCCATATACTCTGCCTCTGTGGTAGAAAGTGCTATGGTTGGTTGCTTTCTTGAATTCCATGAAATTGCTCCTTTACAGTAAAGAAAGTTGTATCCTGTGGTGGATCTTCTGTCTCCAAATTTTGTCCCCAATCAGCATCAGAGTATCCTACAAGATCCTGTTCTGAACCCTTATAAGTGTATCTTAAGCAGATATCAGCAGTTCCTTTTAAATATCTAATAATCCCTATGAAAAATAATCTGGTCCTGTGGGTGGACCCAATCCAGATCAGCTGTCAAGATCCCATTTGAAGACCATCATAATACCAGCAGCTTGAAATTAGTGACCCTCTTGACAATCTGATGATGGGATCACAATGGTGCTTTGCTAATTTTACTGCCAAATAAAGTTACAAAACTTGACAGGGTTTGATTGGTGCTGTGGCAATAATTGCATGGCATTGTTGCAGTCTTGGTGCACTCTACAACTATTTTAAATGGATCCAACCAGCCAGGACATCCAACTGCCTTATATGGCAAAAAACCTGATGCTATATCAACAGCTTCACAGCAAGACACCATTGGCATTGTTAGGGTAGTATGGTGGCCTACAGCTAGTTCTGTATAATACTACCATACCAACTTACCAAATGGTATTTCCTTTTTCTACCTCCCTTTGTGCAATTCATATATTCCACTGTAGAATCACCCCTCTGTACTTGCTTACCCACCACTACCTTGGGTATTCCACACATAGTTCAAATAAAAAAAACTATGGCCTTCTGCTTACTAACCTCTACAATTGTGCACACCTGCCGCAAATGATATGCTTCTATCACCTCCACTTCACAACTTTTTAGTGTGATACTTGCAAAGTTGCCATATACCTTGTACTGCTGGTAACATATACATTTTGCAAACATATGCTTAGTTGTCACCACTTCTGCCATGAATACCTCCTGAATATCTGCAAAGAACTTCTTGGTATTTAGCCAATATACTCCTTCTCCCTGCTGGATTCTGGTCCCCCTTATAGGTGCGCTCTGGTTTGTGTTTATGTTAATTCTGTATTAAATGGTGTAGAAGTTAGCTTGTGACCATGAAAAATCCAGCATACCTTGGTAGAGTTTTTGTAATCAAAATTAGAAGCTTGTTGCACCCAACCCAACTTTGCTTTACTTAACTGATTACCCATGCATTGAGGCTGCTTAGCTTCTTAATACCATAGGTATAGGTGTCACCATGTGCACATCTGTCCTCAGTATTTTCCAACTCCTCCTGGCTGTCCTCTATGTGCCAACACATCACATCCAAGACAGACTTGAAGGTAATATTCTTGAAGAGATTGGGATATGGTGCTACCTGCAACTTGGCTTGTCTTCCTATCTCCTTACATATCCACTCCATAGGAAACTCCCAAAAGGTGAAGCAAGGCCCAGTATTCTCCACACACCAAGCAAGATGGAGTAGAGAATGGATACAGTAGCAGCAGAGATCTATGCAGTCAGCTTTATGTTTGTAGTATAGCTGCTCAAATCCCATTACAGACTCCTTGCACAACAGCTATAGAAGCCATATGTTGGCATTGGTGATCTGCTTCTGGATAAATATTCCTACAATATCCACATATGACTCCCAATGCTTCCAATGTACTCTTGGTAGGAATGGCTTCAGGACACCACTTGAATAAATACTTATCCAGTTCATCCAATCTTTGCATTTGTATTGTGGCATATACATATGGATATTGATTGGAGCCTGTGAGAAGTACTTAGGGTAGCAGTTACTCTGTAATATCTTGCCAATTCTTTCAAATTTCTCTGGTATCTCAAAGGGCTTATTTAGCTTGAAATGCCCCATGTACAACTTGGTCATCAGTACAGGGATATTGTTAAAAAGCAAATGCATTGCTCCCAGTGGAAAGCTTTTGCTCCAACAGATACCCTCTATCTTAAGAATCTCCAGTTTCCAATTGACTCCATATTCTGGCCAATGGCTTATAGCTTGCCAACTTTGCTGCAATTGCATGCTGACTTCCGTACATTCTCTTTGTGGGAAGATGATGTTCTTAGTGTTGGTGTTTGGGTAATAATAACTTGTATCAGTTATGGAGTAAATCCCCTGGATCTCACACATTTGACAGCAATACCATCCATTGTGCCCAGAAAAGCCTGCTATCTTGCTGATGGCTGGGGTGTCTCCAATGCAGATAATAATATGCACTTTGACATGAAGGCCATTTAGTGTTATCCTGCTGGAAAGCATATGAAATTCATCTAGCAATGGATACAGGTAGCTATCCAGGATGGACAGTGATTTAGGCCCAGATACCTATGAGACTACCATCAGATTATTGCTCTGATACTGTAAGATGTGTGGCAGATTCAGATCAATGAGAATCAGTGGCCAGCAGGATTTGCTGGTAGTGTACTGGTTTAATGAGAATTCATCAAGTGCTAAGGCAAAGGCATGATCATACATACCTTCAAAGTACCCCTTGCTTCTTAGCTGTTTGTAATATTTACTATCAAGTATATTTGATATATTTGTGCTTGATTGATACTGAGTGCGGTACTGTATAGCTTTGCAATTTTTGTTGAACTGCATTGGCTGCTTTAGATGGGATATTACTGGAATATATCTGGAGTGTGAGCAATGTTTTCCCTCAATGGTGGTAGATTCCTGACAATTTGCACTCATTGCAATGGTAGCATTTTTGGATGTGAATGCCATTCAACTGTTAACGCATGCTGGAATCAGGAAAGTCTCTGGGTCATACTTTGCCAGCCACATGATGGTTGTCCATTTGTACCATTTATATGGTAGGTTGCATCCTGTAATGATCTTGGCAAGAGGTAGTAATAGATCCTCAAAGCCCCCATTACTGATATTAGTGGGAATGTGCCTCTTCTCTAGCTGCAACATTACATCAATCACCAGTAGATGGATTACTGGGCTCACTTGGCTCCATAGAGTATCCTTGGCATTTGTTTCAACAGGTGTTGTCTCATTGCATAATGGGATTTGACCAGGCTCATGTGTGAGACTGTTTTTAGGGGCAATAGGCTCACAATCTAGCAGTGCACCTTCTTTGTCAGAGCTATCACTTTGCATGCCATATTCAGAAGGCTGAGGTGAGCCTAAAGATGTCACACACTCACCTAACTCAGTTTGCACAAGGTAACAACAATGACCAGGTGCCAACATAGAGGTATCAGCTGGCTGGCAAGATAATGTTGGTACAGTGGTGACTGATGAATGGTCAAATATAGCTTGTATGGCAAAATACTGGCTGCAATCCTTGTAATACTTCCTATGCTTCCTGTGTTCTTCATAACTGAGAGGCTTGCTACAATAGCCATATGATGATTTTTCTCATCTCTGGCAGCGTTAAACCAATGTAGTCTTGTGCATGGGGCAAACAGTTTTACCTTTAACAATAAAATGCTATTATATCACTTTTTGGTCAATACTCATGTGAATTTAGGACAGTCTCATACTTGAGAATTTGCACCTAAATGAATATAAGATTCAATGATGACTCACCACAGTAAGCATTATAAATAAAGTTGTGGCATCACATACAACTGAATATATAACACTATTTCCCCTTTGGTTTGACTCACTTTTATATATATGCCACCAAAAAATAAAGTAAAGTTACCTGGTTCCCAACCAAACCCCACTGCTGATGGCAGCAGAAGAATGGTTGGACAACAGCTTGCTTTGACATTCAGTGCAACAAGCAGGGCAACCTCTAAAAAAGACCATGTTGACAGTGTGCCCACTGATGGTAATAATGTGGACTTCTCAGGCTCTCAGTGCAGTAGGCAAATAAGAACCTCTGCGGAGCCACAAGCTGACCATTATTCTCAGGCAGATAAGAATGTAGCAAATGCAGTACCTTCAGTTGAAGACCAGCAAGTGGCTGTCATATCATCACCACTACCTGTATTAGCAAGTATGTTGTCAGCTCATACCAAAGCATTAATAAAGTAATTAGGTGTAGTGGCTGCTTGGAGATATGCAATGGCCAAGCAAAATCAGGAAATAGTCTAGAAACAGGATAAGTGGAAAATATGTTTAGAGCAATCAATATCCCAGGTAGAGAAAGCAGTATCTATAGTGCAAAGAAGGAACTCAAGTAGCTCAATGTCACAGCCAAGAATTGAGCCATTTCCCAATGCAGCAGCAGAGGAACACTGCACAGCCTTTGAAGCACAACCATAGTACCCAAAGATAAAACCCACAGAAAAACCTATCACAGCATTGTGGTAAACATACCTCCCACAGACAAGTTTATTTGTATAGTCATTATGATATACTTATCCATATTTTATCTTATCAGTATTATCCCATTCTTCTTGTGCCCATATTATCAGTATTATCCCCATATGATGTTTAACCTGATTAGTTATTAGCATGAGTTATCCCAGATGTTATTCAGCTTTGTGATCAGTACATGTATCTACATAAGGCAAGTACCCGTGTCAGTACCCGTGACACATGACCTAGGTCTGTGTTACCATCCCTACCATTTCAATACCATATATGGTATTTCTATGTTGCACAGGTTTCAGACTACTGATTCCTGATTGGTTGAATGTGCTGTGCCTTTTAGAACCTTCCAAGACATTCTTGGTATATTTTTAGCTCATAGTGATGTCATCAAGAATTCCATCAATACCTAGAATCTTCTAGAACCTTGTCATTAGTAATCACTTGGCAATCAGAAAAAGTAATAAAGGGAAAGCAATCTCTCATCAATAAATCATCCCTTCTATCAGTAACAGTTCTACCTTATTGATTAGCAGTTGATTACTGCACCTGCCTTCAACAGTACATCTCAGACCTGCCATCAAGGAGCTTTTCAGGGTAGTGCACAAGACACACAGAGGCCTTTGGAGACACTTGGAGAACCTAGGAAGCTAGAGAAGCAGGAGCTTTTATCACAGTGACATATTGAGAAAGACACCAGCAGTTTAGACACAGAGGTTATTGCACCCATCAGACACCTCACACACCTTGAGTTGTGTAGCTTCTCCTAGGAGTGCCTCTACACCACCACAGTGTGGGAGGGATACAATGTGGTACTTATACCAAAGCCTAAAAATCAAAAGATATTGAAGATCCATGAGGCTGTTGAGTGCAATAATGAATAGTGGGCTAATATTTAAGAGGCTGTCAGAAGCCTAGCATGCCATCACCTTAAAGCCAGAATACCACGGGACCATCAGGAACTGAAGGCCAGGCAGATTTCACTTGACTTGTTCCATGAGCATTATACCAGGTTCAAACAGCCAAGTGGATTTTGGGTCAGTGTTGGTATACTAAGAAAGTGTCCCAAGAATAGCAGAAACTATCCAAGGCAGAAGAACAAGGATGCCATGGCTGAAAACCAGCGGCTTCCTTAAGAGCCCATTACAAGCAGGGCTGAAAGCTCCAGACAAGCATCAAAGAGACACCAGGTAGCTGGAAGAGTGCCAACTAGGGACAAGTAGGCAGACATGGATGCACCAGCACAACATTTATCAAGGAAAAAGTGTAGTACCACTCAAGAAGCACTCAATCAAAGTTGTAGTGAAGGACCTGGTAGTGATAAAAGCCAGCAGCTTTTACAGGAGACTGTTGCAACTACAGTTGAGAGCTCAAAACAAGCAGGAAAGAAACATCAGGTTGCCAGAAGAGTGCCAGCAAGGGACAAGCAGGCAAAACAAATGCAACAGGGCAGAATTTATCAAGGAGAAAATGCAGTTCATTACAAGAAGCACTCAGACAAAGTAGCAGTGAAAGACTTGGCAGTCATAAAGGAAAAGGTAAAGGGAAAAATCTCTACCCAAGCCTGAGACAGGGAAGCCTGCATAAAAATTGCAGTTATCACCAATTAACACTGCAAGCCCAGGACAGACTGAATACCATCATAGCAACAAAGAATTACCAACAAGAAAACAGCTGTTTTCACAAGAGTTGGCAGCGCTGCCAGTCAAGCTACACTCCAGCAAGGTAGATGTGTTTGCAGAAAAAGGCAATTTGTCTACCACAGCCTCCACTTCTTCCATTGTTGACATAGTCAAGATCCCACTGACAGACAAGGCTACAGCATGAAGAGCTCAAAAGACTATTTGAATGCCTTGAGTGGAATTTTGGAACAATAATAGGCAAAACAAGAGGTTGCAGCACTTCTTCAAGAGTAGTGCTTAAGAAAACACACTAGAATATTGCAAGGATTTATTGCAAAGACTGACAGATGAGGTGCTAGACCTTGCAGTGCCAGCTGAAGACCAGAATGTGTGGGAACCAGTGAATGAACAGTGGCATAAAGCTGTTGGGTTCCTCCCAAAGTTGTGGAACCTAAGCATTACAGCAGATATACTGATTGATGTTGCAAAGAATTTGTAATTCCATCTATGTATTCACCCAACTTAGTAGACCTGTTCCATTGGATGGTGCTAAATTGAGCCATGAGTGCCAAATGATGTCATAGTGTGCCAGAGAGGCCAAGTGAACCTATACTTGGCCACAGAGTGTGAAACATAGCTTGGCATGTTCATGCAAAGCAGCCCCTGTGTTTCACTTACAATGCAGGAGAAAATCCATTTTTTGACGTTTTTTTGTGGATCAATGTTGTGCAGGATGTGTAAGAGCCCAAAAGGATTGAAGACATGCATCAGGTACTCAATAGCCATGGCACTCTGAATTTAACTTCTGTGGCTTGTAACATGTCAGAAAAATGCATGGCACTATCTTGGTCCACTGGTACTATCTGGCACTATAAGTGCTTTGTATAGATCTTACTTTAGGGCTAATAATTAAATATAGTGCCTGATAGTACCAGTGGACCAAGATAGTGCCATGCAATGTTGTGATATGTTACAAGCCACAGGAGCTAGATTCAGAGTGCCATGGCTATTGAGTACCTGATGCATGTCTTCAATCCTTTTGTGCTCTTACACATCCTGCACAACATTGATCCACAAAAAAACGTCAAAAAATGGATTTTCTCCAACACAATATATGAAACACAAGGGCAGCTTTGCATGAACATGCAGAGCTATGTTTCACACTCTGTGGCTAGGCATAGGTTCACTTGGTCTCCCTGGCACACTATGGCATCATTTGGCACTCATGGCTCAATGTGGCACTATCCAACAGAACAAGTCTAGTTAATTAGATCATTACCTTCAAATCCTAGAGAATACTGACCAAATTCCTTGTTGGGATTTACTTGGAATATTTTCACCAAAATACCAGACACTCAGAACATGAAAGTTCTCCAAGCTGTCCAAACAGCCCCAAACTTTTACACCCACAGATTCCATTTCATCAACCAGTAAGGTAGTTCTGTTAATTTGATTTTTCAATTCTTCTCCTGGCAGCTTCTTTGTAGTGAAGAATTTTAGTCTCAGATACATTTTCTTAGCAGCTGAACATGACTGGTAGGTGTCTTATAATGCCTTCCAGGCATTCTTTGCCGTTTTTGCTCTTGAGCAATGAATTAGCAATTTGTCTTTAACATTAAGGCAAATGCAGTTAAAGGCATTTTGTTCCTTCTTCTGGTAATTTAAGGCTTCCTCTCCCATGTTTTTAGGAAGACATTCTTCTCCAATGACAATATCCTAAAGGCCTCTTTCTTGTAGCAGCATCTTCATCTTCACCTTCCACACTTGGTAGTTAAATCCATCCAGCTTTTCAGCAGAGGGGAAAATCCTAGTAATAGCAGATGTTGACATTGCAGAGAGTGACAGCTTGGGGCTCATAACCTGTTGTAAGAGTCTTGGAGATATTGGAAGTGATTGGGAGGACAAGTAGATTATGTGGTTTTTCACTTAATGATTTATTGAATGTAAAAGTAGTGTTTGTTCCTTGACATGGTCTTGGCAATACAAACACATAGAATAGGTTAAGGAAGGTCATAAGAACACGTGTGCAAAGTTTGAGGCTGTTTGAACAACTTTGAGAATTTTCATGTTCTGGGTACCTGGTATTTTGGTGAAAATACTTCAAGTAAATCCCAACAAGGAATTTGGTCTGTGTTCTCTACAATTTGAGGATAGTGATCTAAGTGGCCAAGTTAGGTGAATATTTAGGTGGAACTACAAAATTTACAACAAAAAAGAGGCAATAGTCAGTCAATGCACACAAATGTTGGAGGTGATAGAGTGTCAGGGATCAGAAACTCAGCAAATTGGCAGGGAACCCATCAAAAGCCACTTATATATCATTGTGATGAGAAATTTTGACTAAGTTTTTTGTAAAATCTGTGGTGTAATTATTTTTCAATGGACTCTGGACAGTGTCCTGATGGGATCATTATCTCTTAGTCACAGGACTTTAAATCTGTGATGGCCTTTTGATGGGATCACTACAATAATTTTACATAGAATTTAAGTTGATGGGAATCAGTGGCCTGCAGGATTTGCTGGTAGAGTGCCTGCTTCATGAGAATCCATCAAGTGCTAAGGCAAAGGCATGGTCATACATACCTTCAAGGTAGCCCTTGCTTCTTAGCTGTTTGTATGTTTGCCATCAAATATATTGGATATGTTGGCACTTGATTGATACTGAGTGCAGTACTTTATAGCTCTTCAATATTTGTTGGACTGAATGAGCTTCTTTAGACCTTGTATTACCAGAATATATCTGGAGTATCAACTATGTTTTCCCTCAATGGTGGTGGATTCCCAACAACTTGGACATGTTGCAATGATGCAATTTTTGGATGTGAATGCCATGCAACTGTTAGCACATGCTAGTATCAGGATGGTCTCTAGGTCATATGTTACCAGTTGCATGACAGTTGTCCACTTGTACCATGTTCATGGTAAGTAGCATCCCAGAGTGATTTATGGAAAGAAGTAGTAGTAAATTCTCAAAGCCCCCATTGCTGATATTAGTGGAGATGTGCCACTTCTCTAGCCACACCATTAGTTCATTCAACAGTAGATGGATTACTGGGCTCACTTGGCTCCATAAAGTTTCCTCAGCATTTGTTTCAACAGGTGTTGTCTCATTGCATATTGAGATTTGACCAGGCTCATGCATGGTACTGCTGTTAGGGGAGATAGGCTCACAATCCATCAGTGAGCCTTCTTTGTCAGAGCTATCACTTTACATGCCATATTCAGAAGGCTGAGGTGAGCCTAAAGATGTCACAAACTCAGCTGACTAAGTTTGCACAAGGTGACAAAGATGCCCAGGCACCAATATAGAGGAATCAACTGGCTGGCAAGATAATGTTGGTACTCTAGTGACTGATGAATGGTCAGATATGACTTGTATGGCAAAATACTGGCTGTAATCTGTGTAATACTACTTTTGCTGTCTGTGTGCTTGATGGCTGAGAGGCTTGCTACACCAGCCACATGGTTTTTTCTCTCTTCACTTACAGCTCTTATTCAAAGTAGTCTTGGCCATGGGGCAAGCAGTTTGACCTTCAAAAATGTAATGCTATTTTACTACTTTTTGGTCAATACTCATGTGAATTTAAGACAGTCTTGTATCAATAACATTGCACCTACATGAATGTCAAAATCAATGATGACATTCAGTGCCACAAGCAGGGCTAAATACAAAAAAGGCCATGTTGACAGTGTGCCCACTGAAGGTAGTAATGCAAACTCCTGCGGCTCTTAGTCAAGTAGGCAATTGAGAACCACTGTGGAGCTGCAAACTGACTGTTATGCTTAGGCAGATGAGAATGTAGCAAATGCAGTACCTTCAGTTGAAGACCAGCAAGTGGCTGTCATAACATCACCACCACCTGTATTAGCAAACATGTTGGCAGCTTGTACCAAAGCATTAAAGAAGCAATTAGGTGCAGTGACTAATTGGACAGATGCAATGTCCCAGATAAATCAGGAAATAGTCCAGAAACAGGATGAGTGGATATTAGACTTGTTCATTGTGCCAGTGTTCATAGTGCCAGAAAGTGCTGTATATTTTGTTATTAATTTGATATTTTAGGGTCATATACATGTCAATTTTGATCCCAAATTGGCACTGTATGGCACCATCTGGCACTCTGTGGCATGATCAGGCACAATCTGGCATTCTATGGCACTATTGGGCACTATGATCAGCTGGAATGATGGAACAAGTCTAATATGTGTAGTGCAACCAATATTCCAGGTAGAGAAAGCAGCATCTTAGCTGCAAAGAGGGAACTCAAGTAGCTTAATGTTGTAGCCAGGAATTGAGATATTTCCCAATGTAATGGCTGAGGAACACCATACAGTCTCTGAAGCACAACAACAGTGCGCAAAGATAAAGCCCACAGATAAACCTATCACAGCATGGGGGGGGGGAAGACAGTGTGGCACCTATATGAGTGTAAGATTCAATGATGACCCACTACAGTAAGCATTATAAATAAAGTTGTGGCATCACATACACCTGAATATATAACACTATTTCCCCTTTGGTTTGACTCACTTTTATATGAATGCCACCAAAAGATTAAGTAAAGTTGCCTGGTTCCCAACCAAACCTGCTGCTGATGGCGGCAGAAGAATGGTTGGATAACAGCTTCCTTTGAGATTCAGTGCAACAAGCAGGGCAACCTCTAAAAAAGACCATGTTGACAGTGTGCCCACTGATAGTAATAATGTGGACTTCTCAGGCTCTCAGTGCAGTAGGCAGTTAAGAACCTCTGCAGAGCCACAAGCTGACCATTATTCTCAGGCAGATGAGAATGTAGGAAATGCAGTACCTTCAGTTGAAGACCAGCAAGTGGCTGTCATATCATCACCACTACCTGCATTAGCAAGTATGTTGTCAGCTCATACCAAAGCATTAATAAAGTAATTAGGTGTAGTGGCTGCTTGGAGATATGCAATGGCCAAGCAAAATCAGGAAATAGTCTAGAAACAGGATAAGTGGAAAATATGTTTAGAGCAATCAATATCCCAGGTAGAGAAAGCAGCATCTTTGGAGCAAAGAAGGAACTCAAGTAGCTCAACGTTGCAGCCAAGAATTGAGCCATTTCCCCATGTACCAGCAGAGGAACACTGCACATACTTTGAAACATAACCATAGTGCCCAAAGATAAAACCCACAGAAAACATATCACAGCATGGTAGGGATACAATGTGGTGTTTATACAAAAGCCTAAAAATCAAAAGATATTGAAGATCAGTGAAGCCATTAGGTGCAATAATGAAGTGTGGGCTAATATTCTAGAGGCTGTCAGAAGTCTAGCATGCCATTACCTTAAGGCTAGCATACCATGTGACTATCAGGAACTCAAGGCAAAGTACAATGCACTTGACTTGTTCCATGAGCATTATCCTGGGTTCAAATGGGCAAATGGATCTTGGGCCAGCATTGGTATGCTAAGAAAGTATCTTAGAACAGCAGAAACTATCAAAGGCAGAAGAACAAGGGTGCAATGGCTAAAAACCAGCAGTTCCCTCAAGAGCCTGTCACCAGCAGGGCCAAAAGCTTCAAACAAGCATCAAAGAGGCATCAGGTAGCTGGAAGAGTGCCAATAAGGGGAAAGCAGGTGACACTGATGCACCTGGACAACATTTATCAAGGAAAAGTGTAGTACCAATCAGAAAGCACTCAGTCAAAGTAGCAGTAAGGGATCTGGCAGTGACAAAGATCAGTGGCTTTCTCAGAAGCCTGCCACAACTGAGGCTCTGAGCATGAAACAAGCAGAAAAGAAACATCAGCTTGCCAGAAGAGTGCCAGCAAGAGACAAGTAAGCCTAAACTGATGCATCAGAGCAGAGCTTATCAAGGAGAAAGCATAATTTATTACAAGAAGCAATCCAATCAAGTAGCAACGAAGCACCTAGCAGTGGTAAAGGAAAAGGTAAAAGGAAAAATGTTTACTCATTCCTGAGGCAGGGAAGCTGGCAAAAACTTGCAGTTCTTGCCAATTAATGCTGCAAGCCCAGAACAGACTGAATCCCATCATAGCAAAGAAGAATTACCAACAAGAAAACAGATGTTTTCACAAGAGTTGGAAGCACAGGCAGTTGAGCTATACCCCAGCAAGATAGATGAGTTTGCAGAAGAAGGCAACTTATCTACAACAGCCTCCATGTCCTCCATTGTTGCCAGACTGTAGATCACCTTGACAGACAAGGCTACAATGTCAAGAACTCAAAAGACTATCACAATGCCTTCAGTGGAATTTTGGAACATAAATAAGCATACCAAGAGGTTGCAGCACTTCTTCAAGAGTAATGCCCAAGATTACCCACTTGAATATTGCAAGAATCTATTGAAAAGACCGGCAGATGAGGAGCTAGACCTTGCAGTGCCAGCTGAAGACCAGGATGTATGGGAACCAGTGAATGAACAGTGGCATAAAGCCATTGGGTTCCCACCAAAATCATGGGAACATGGTGTTACAACAGAAATACTCATTGAGTTGTAGATTTTAATGCAGTTACTTGTTGAGTGTGCAGTTGGGCTTAATGTTAGTGTAGGGTATAGGGACTTGTTTGGTTCAACACAATTGGCAATTGTGGTATAACTGAAGTTCTAATGCAAATAAATCATTTTGTATACATGAAAAGTTAGAGAAACAGTTGGGTAAGGAGGTAGGGAGTGCAAAAAAGAGGCACTAGCCAATTAATGTACACAAATGTAGGAGTTGATTATGTGTCTAGGATCAGAAAGTGAGCAATTTGGCAAGGAACCAATTAAAAGCCACCTATATATTGTTGTGATAAGAAATTTTGACAACATTTTTTATTAGATCTGGGGTGCAGTTATTTTTCAACAATCTCTGCACTGTATACTGACAGAATCAGTACTTCTTAGTCATGGGACTTTAAATCTGTGATGGCTTATTGATGGGATCATCACAATATTTTCTCACAAGAATTGTCAGAGCATACTTTCTTGAGTTTCTCACCAGTTTTTCTCTCCACCATGGCTCTAAACTCCCTCAAACTAGACAGAGCTTCTTGGTGATCAACACAAGCAGCTACCTCAGGAGCCTGCCACAGCATGGGCTGAGTGCTTGAAACAAGCAGAAAAGAAGTGTCAGGTTACCTGCAGAATGCCAGCAAGGGACAAGGGGGCCAAAAAAGATGCAGCAGAGCAGCATTTATCATGAAAAAAGCATAGTTCAATACAAGAAGCACTCAGACAAGTAGCAGTGAAAGACCTGGCAGTGATAAAGGAAAAGGTAAAGGTGGAAAAAGTCTTCCAAAGCCAGTGACAGGGAAGCATGAGAAAAATGCTGCAGCTATTGCCAATCAACACTGTAAGCTCTGAACAGACTGAATCCCATCATAGCCAAGAAAAATTACCTAGAAGAAAACAGCTGCTTTCACAGGAGTGGGAAGGGCAGCCAGTTGAGCTACACTTCAATGAGGTAGATGAGTTTGCAGAGTAAGGCAACCTTTCTACCATAGCCTCCATGTCCTCCATTGTTGACAGAGCAGAGATCCCACAGACAGACAAAGTAGCCATGTCAAGAACTCAAAATGTTATCACTATGCCTTTGGTGGAATTTTATAACATTAATAGGCACACCAAGAGGTTGCAGCACTTCTTCAAGAGTAGTACTCAAGAAAACACATTTGAATATTGCAAGGACTTATTGCAAAGATTGGCAGATGAGGAGCTAGACCTTGGAGTTCTGGCTGAAGACCAGGACACAAGGAAACCAGTGAATAAACAATGACATAAAGTTGTGGAAACAGAGTGTTACAGCAGAAATACTTATTGAGTGATGGATTTTGATGGAGTTACTTGTAGAGTGTGGCTTAATGTTAGTGTAGGGTATAGGGGCTTGTAAAGTTCAATACAATTGACAATTGTGGTACAACTGAAGTTTCAATGGAAATAAGTTAATTTTTATACTTCAAAAGTTAGAAGAACAGCTCAGTTAGGTAGTAAGGGATGTGAGAAAGAGGCAATGGCTAATTAATGCACACAAACATAGAAGGTCATAGAGTGTCTGGGATTGGAAAGTGAAAAAATTGGCAGAGAACCAATCCAAAACCACTTACATATTGTTGTGATGATAAATTTAGACAAAGTTTTTTATGATATCTGATGTTTTGATAGTCTTTACATGGTTTCCTGATGGAAATAACACCTCCTAGTCATGGGACTTAGAATTAGTGACAGTCTTTTGCCAGGATCATTACAATACGTTTTCATAGGATGAGCACTATAATATGCTTGCAGCACTGAAGTGATTCTTAATTGCCTGCTTAATTGAGGGGCTGTTGAGTATGTATTATTACCTTCAGCTGTTTCCTGGGCCTTGTTAGTGGTAGGGCTTGGTTGGGTACCTAACAACCTTGCTATATGTTTTGGTAGCATAAATATGAAGACCTATGAAGAATAATTTGGTCCTGCAGGTGGAACCACTCTAGATCAGCAGTGAGCATCCAGCAACAAGTTCATTATAATGCTGGCAGCTTGGAATTGTTGACCCCTTGCACAATCTTATGACTGGATTGTGACAGTGTTTTGCTGATGTTGCCAAATAAAGTTAAAAACTTGGCAGTGATTGAGTGGTGCATTGCCATAAATTGCGTGGCATTCTAATGGTCTTAATGCACTCTGCATTTGCTTGAGTGGACCTAGCTGGTCAATATAACCAATTGCCTTACATGGCAAGAAACATGACTGTGCTCTGATGGCCTCATTGCAAACCTCTGCTGGTATTATAATGGCAGTACAGCAAGCTCTATATGATACTACCATACCAATTTACCAAATGGTGTTTTCTTTTCTACCTCCCCTTGCTCCTTTCATATTACCACTGTAGAATCACCTCTCTTTGTTTGCTTGCCAACTGCTACCTTTCGTATTCCTCATATAGGTGTAATCAAAAAAGCTCTAGCCTCATACTTACAAATCTCTATGTGCACACACACCTGCTGCGCTTGGTACACTTCTATCACCTCAGCTTTGTGGCTTTTCAGTGTGATACTTGCAAGGTTGACATATACCTTGTAATGCTGGTAACATTTACATCTAGTAAACATACCCTTGGTTGTTGCCAATGTGGCCATGAATACCTCCTGAATATCCACAAAGAGCTTCTTGGTAATTAGCCAATACATTCCTTCTCCCTGCTGGATTCTAGTCCCCATTATAGGTGTGCTCTGGCTTTTTTTTCTCACTTACTCCAAAGATAAATCCTAAAATGTGAAGCATGGCCTATTATTCTCCACACACTAAGCAAGATGATGTAAAGTATAGATACCTAAGCAGCAGCAATTTAGGCAAACAGCTTTATGCTTGTAGTATAGCTGCCCAAATCCCATCACAAGATCCTTGCATAAAAGCTATAGATGTGCCAGGTTGTCATTGGTGATCCACTTCTAGATTAATAATTCTACAATGTGAGTATAGGACCCTCAATACTTCCAATTTACTCTTGGTAGTAATGACTCCAGAAGCCCACTTAAGCAAATGCATATCCAGTTCATCCCATCCTTGCATTTATGATATTGCATATGGATATGAATACTGATTGGAGCCTGTGAGAAGTAATGCAGAGAGTTCATACTCTATAATTTCTTGCCAGTTCTTTTAGATTTCTCCAGTATTTTGAAGGGCTCCCCTATGAGAGATAATAAAGATGATCCCCTCAAAAGATCATTACAAAATTAAAGTCTCATGACTAAAAGGTATCAATCCCATCAGGATACCATGCCAGGATCATTGAGAGATAAATGCCCCACACATTTCACAGATTACTGAATATAATTTCTCATCACAATGATAAATAAGTGGCTTTTGATTGGTCCTCTTGTCATTCTCTCACTTTCTGATCCTATACATTCAAATACCTCCTATGTGTGTCAACATTGATTGGCTATTGCCTCTTTCTCAAACTCCTTACTTCTTGACTCCACCAATTCTCTTACTGTTCATGCATACAAATTGATTGCATTCATTGAAACTTCAGCTGTACCTCAATTGCCAATTGCATTGGCCTAAACAAGTCCTTATGCACAACACTAACATCAAGCTCCACCCTACACTCAACAAATAAATCCATCAATATCCGCCATTCAATCAGTATTTCTGCTGTGACACCCCTTCTCTGCAGCAAATCTGTGGCTTTATGCCATTGTTCATTCACTGGTTGCTGAACATCCAGGCCATCAGTCAGCACTGTAAGGTCTACGCTGCATTTGGGCATCTTTGCAATAAATCCCTGAGCCATTCAGGTGCATTGTCTTGAGCACAGCTCTTGAAGAAGTGCTGTAACCTTAGGATATGCATTTTGATGAGCCAAACTTTATATTTGACATTGTGGTAGTTTTTTGAGTTCTTGATGCCATTGCTTTGTCTGTCAGTAGGATCTTCAATCTGTCTACAATGCCTGCTTCTCTCCTGCTAGCACTCTGCCAGCAACCTGAAGTCTCTTTACCACCTGTTTGGAACTTGCAGCCCTGCTTGTGACAGATCCTGAGAAAGCCATGAGTTTTTATCACTCTCAAGACCTTCACTCCTGTTATAACCAAGTGTATCTCATACTGTTTATCTTTTTATCCATGATGAATACTGCACTGGTGCACCTATTTTGCCTGCTTATCCCTCTGGCCACTTGCCTGACAACCCAATGCTTCTTTGCTACTTGCTTGGAACTTCCAGCCCTACTTGTGATGAGCTCCTGAGAAAGCAGCAGATTCTCATCAGTGTCAAGTCCTTGAATGCTACTGTAACTGAGTGCTTCTTGTATTTGAACTATGTTTTTGCCTTGATAAATACTGCACTGATGCATCTGTGTCTGCTTGCCTGTCCCTTACCAGCAATCCTCTGGATACCTGACAATTTGTTGCTACTTATTTGGAGTGCCCATCCCTGTATATGATGAGCTCTTGAGGAATCCACCAGTTTTTAGCCATGGCACCCTTGTTCTTCTGCATTTGATAGTTTCTACTATTCTTGTGATACTGTGATGGCATTCCAATGCTAGCCCAAAATCTATTTGTTTACCCAAATCTAGGATAATGCTTATGGAACAGGGCAAGCACAATCTGCTAGACCTTGGGTTCCTGAGGGTATCATGGTATGCTGGCCTTAAAGTGACACCATGCAGGACCTTTGACTACCTCTTGAACATTTGCCCACTCTGCATCATTGTGTTTCTTTGCTGTTACATTGGTAAATGGCTCAATTCCTGGCTATGGCATTGAGCTACTTGAGTTCATCCTTGGTAGTAAAGATATTACATCCACTACCTGGGATACTAGACTTGTTCTGTTGGATAGTCCCGCATGGTGCCAGCCTTTTTATAGTGCTGGACTGATCTGGCACTCTACAGCACCATCTGTAACTATGATATCCACCATAATGCCAGTGGTAGGATAGAGTTACTGGTAATGTTATTCAATCTTACTTATGTTACTCAGAATAGTGCTTTCCTTGCTTTATTTACTCTTCACAATGACAAGACACATTTCTTTCAGTGGATGGCATCTTGTAGGAATATACTACACATCAATAAGTATCTTAACTATTTTACCAATTCTGCTGTTTTCTCCTATATATGACTTTCCTCTGTATTTACCTGCCAATATGCTGAATTTCTTCAGAAATCCAATTGTACAATCTACCCTCACTCTGAAATGATTGAATATCTCATTGTAGAGCTTCTGCCTCCTGCTAAGCTCACCATTCCTTGGCTTCCTATATGCTGCTATATATCCTAATCTCTGAAAATACTCTCCTATATAAGCTAGGTCTGCCATTAATTTCTCCCCTATACTGAATTCTGGATGATTCTATACCCAGAGTGCTTTGTCATGCCCACTTCCTGCATACAGCCCACTAAACCAGATGAAGTAACCCTCAATGTCTGACAGTGCTTGAAACTTCACACAGTTTGTCTTGTACTTGCCAGAATAGAAGTGCCTCTGCCCTCTAAAAGGTCTGTTAATCCTGACTGGGAAGGTATCCAAAATACTCCTTATATGAAGCCTGTTGCTGAACACTCTGGGATACCAAAGTCTATTGGAGCTTCTGAACCTAGTATTCCAAGCTTGCTCTAAGTCATTAATACCCTCTGCTAGGTGGTTATCCATTGCTGTTAGCTGGGAATGAATGCTTCTAGGACTTTTGTTGCCATGGATGGTGGGATGAAACCTTGTGGGGAATAGTTCTTGTAATAACAGAGAAGCTTAATAATGGATCTCCTTTAGTAGATTATGGTAGATGGTCCACAGTACTTGGTATAGATCTCCTCTAGTGTGTCAAAAGGAAATCCAGTGGTAGTGGTGAGATTGATGAGAAAAAAGCATTCAGATGAGTAAGTCATATCGAAATTGGTAGGTGATTGGGCTGAGGTGAACCAAATTGCATCTGCACAATCAGCTTTATTTATCTGACTCTCCATGCATTGTGATTAAATCCCCATCAACTGCAATGTATCCCATCATTGTGTTGCAAAAATCATCCTCAAACAATCATTTAGTATTTTTATTGATGCTTTACTCTCAAGTCTCTAATCATATAGGAAATCTTCAATTGATAGGATCCAATCCATGTCAATGCAATCCAAGATGCATTGTGAATAATAAATGGAAAATTCAACAATCACACTAGTTCTTATATATATTTCATACACAACCTAATTGATGCCAATACACTACTCTATAAGTATCCAAATCTGTCACTATGGTTCCTATACCAAGTCTCAGCTAATCTTTAGTACAACGCAGACAAAACCCATCCCCAGCACACAAGCATGGTCTGGACCAGAGAAGTTAATGTTGGATCTGTTTGAGTTCTTGCAAAATAATTTTAGTATGGCCCAAGTGCTTATAAAGAGCCTTCATACAGATATTTGGGCACTGCACTTTAATCTAGCAGAACTAGATACCTCAGAGAGTAAACAGATAAGGAAGTACCTGTGTAGAAAGCTGTTGCATGAGTTCTACATCAAGATGCCAGTGGATGTACTTAAGAAGATATATAACAAAACAAGTATTGAAATCAACATTGAGCTGAGAGTGAGGGAATTAGATGAGGAAGCCACATTGGAACAACTTTGCATGCAATTTGCACAGTACAGGCTGGAAGCATTGGTTTGAGCCACAACTTTGGGAACCAAAGAGATTTTAAATGAGTTTTTGCCTCAGATGACCAATGTATTACATGATATATGCTTGCTCTATATTCTTATCCCATCTACTGGCAGTTCCATTTGCATACATGGTCAGCCTTTTTCCAAATGATTGATTAGACTGCTCAGTAAATCCATTAGTTCCGGGGTGCTATCCCAAGGTTTCAAGTGCTTGATCTACTGTATTTCCAGGTAAACTTCCAATATCTTTGCCCTAAAGTTTGCTTCTTTATCAGATAAAAACTCTACAGGGCATCCAGACTTTGTAAGGATGCTGTGGTGGATTGAACTTGCACCTTCTTGTTCACTGGCTGAAGGTACAGCTTTAGCCACTGGCCATTTAGTGGCATGGTCAGTTGCTACCAGGGTCAAACAGCTGCATTTCCTAGTGTTTAATAGTCTTCCAATAAGATCAATTCTTCATCTTTCAGATGGACTTACAGAATCCAAGGGAAGGAGTTCAGCAATTCTCTGTGGTTGGCCTTGGTTGATTTGGCAATTTGAGCATGTTCTCACTAGCTTCTCAGTATCTTGTATCATTCTGGCCACCATGCTCTAGCTTTAACAAGGCCTTAGGTTTTTTCAAGTCCAAGTTGTGCATATCCATTGTGTTGCTTATGTACTCAATACAGGCAAGCAAAATAAGAGCAATAGGCTGTAGGTCTTCCATCAACAATTTGGTAGAGTATTTCACCCTGTACTACAAATTTGCTGGTTTCATCCCAATTTATCTTCATGATCTCTTCATCCACCGCATTAGGAATGGCTTGCTCCTCCAAGTACTTTGACAATATACTAGGCTAGTCTGATATATGCACCAAGATGGGTTGTGCAACTTGCTCTAGTTTTGATAAGGCATCACCAGCTATGTTGATTCCCCAGTGCAATAGACTTTTTCCAAGTCATATTGCTGAATGCATTCACTCCATCTTGTTATTCTTATGGATGGCACCTTCAGAGTAAATGTATACTTGGGTGAGGCATGAACAGTCTTCACAGTGCACTTGACTACTTTGATATAGCATCTCCAGGTCTTCAAGTAGTGTATAATTACAATTATCATCCTCTCATGCACTGGATAGTTCTGTTCTGCTGAGCTCAGTTTCTTGGACTCAAAAGCAACTGGGTAGTCCTTTCCTTCATAACCCTGAGCATCCTACCCACTGGAGGGCAATTTCATGTGCCAATGACATGATCCTCATCTCTAACTGGTGGTAGGCTTACAAGTTCATCTAGAAACCTGTGGGAATATTCCCTCAAAGAGTCTGGACCTTGTGGGTGCTGGAGTACAGGAATCCTCCAGTAATACTGCCAGGAGGTACACCTGAGTACCTTTTCTATGTGCTCTACAGAATTGTGTCTTGCTAAGTTCATTTGTTTCACACACACTGGAACTGACCAAGTTGAGAACCAGCCTATCAGGTAATAGCACATAGGCCATATTGTCCTTCCGGATCTGAGTATAAAGCTTTCCTGAGTTTGAGGTCATTTGGGATAGGTATTTTTGGGTAATATGGAATGCAAGTTCTAAGTCTTCTTTAAGTTCATCCTCCATGTTATTATGTTCATGGGCTTTCATATGGTTGAAGGTTCTTGAGCACTGGTGTCCATTTCTTCTCTGAGGGCAGTACTTTGCAATATGTCCCTGCTGGTAGCAATTAAAGCAAAGTCCTTTCTTCTTACATTCTACTAAGGTAGGATTCTTTTGCATAGCATTTATTTTCATTGGCATTGCTTCTGATTGTCTTTGTTCATAGTGATTGTAGCCTCTCTGATTAGTCATTGTGGGCTTCCCAACTCCAAACATAGCTGAGTCATAGTCAATAGCAATCTGGATGGCTTCTTCAGTAGTCTGAGGTCTTTGATAGATCACTTCCTTGCAAGTTATGACATTCAACCCATTGAAAAAGTATTCAACTTGATCCAGGGTGTCTATTATTGCAGTTCACCCAAGTAGATATCTTTATTTATAGATGTACTCTTGAACCATTCCTTTCTGACTGAGTGTCTTTAGCTTCCTTCATAGTAGTGCCTGCTAGTGGAGTGGTTGAAAGGCATCTTGGGTTTCCAACACAAACTCATCCCAGGTAGAGAAAGCAGTACATTCCATCATAGTGGCAGACCTAATATTGTTGTGGTACCACTTCAAAGCTGCATCTGCCAGGCAAGAAGCCTCATAATAGACTTGTTCCATCATTTCAGCTGATCATAGTGCCCAATAGTGCAATAGCATGCCAGATGATGCCTGATCATGTCACAGAGTGCCAGATGGTGCCATACAGTGCCAACTTGGGATCAAAATTGACATGTATATGACCCTAAAATATCAAATTAATAGCAAAATATACAGCACTTTCTGGCACCATGATCAATGGCACAATGGAACAAGTTGAATGTTTGCTTCTTCAATTGGAAAGAGATAAGTTACCAGGTTTTCATTGACTTTACCATGATACCGGTTGACCTTCACACTAAGGTTGTTGTTGACAGGGCTTTGCTGGTTCTGGGCCATGGTAGTCATTCCTTGTTGTTCCTGGCAGAGTATCAAGTGTAATTGTTGCTGTTGGGCCAGAATTTGCTGCATAGCATTCTTCCAATCTTGATTTCTGACATCTTGAGGGGGATTCTTTTTCCGGAAGAGAGGTCTCTTATTATTGCATGTACCAATGTTAAAAGTCTTGATGTAAGAGTTGTAGAGGAATAGAAAATTAGCTTGCATTGTAGTCACTAAAACTTGAGCTCATTTTTATTAAGGATCTAGCAGCTATGGAGAAGACTGCTTTGAATCAAAGCTGTGAGAGAAGAGCAAAAGCATTGAAGAATTGGACTATTTGGAATTGTTCAGTAGCTAAATATTTACTTGACAATTCTGGACCAGTCTTGGTCACTGTAGGAATAACTTGCAGCCTAAATTTACCACTTTTGTCAGAACTATGATCCTATGATTACTCCCCTATAGTCAGGATCAAATTATTACATTTACCAAACATTAAGTACTAGCCCTGAAACTGTCAAAAAATGCTTCTCAGTGTTGAGTAGCTCTTCTTATTTAGATTTAATTTTATATTAATTCTACAAAAGTATCAATACTGAGCTTCTTTGTGAAATGTTATGATCCACTGCTTGAATGTCTTGTTGCAATTTAAGAAGTGACTTGGATATAAGGAACTTATCAACAAATAGTGCTAATAGTTGAACTGTTGTTTATTAGTCAAGAAGCTCAGTATTTATACCTTTGTAGAAGTAATACAGCTGTAACACTAAGTAAGGAGGGTTTCTCAATATTCAGGAGCATTCTGTAACAGTTTCAGGGTTAATACATAATGTTTAGTAATATTGCTAATTTGATCCTGACTATAAGGGAATATTCATAAAATCATAGATCTGAAGAAAGTGGCAAAGTTAGAGCTGCAAATTAGTCCCACAGTGACCAAGACTAGTCCAGAATTGTTAAGTAAATTTTTAGCTGCAGAATGATATCAAATAGTCCAATATTTCAACATGTTTAAGTTAGATCAGTTTTTAGTCAAATTAATTAGTTATATGTTTATCCTATAAGTATATCAGTGTTTTCTATCAAATCAGTAGCATTAGTCAGTAGATGTATCAGCAGATCCTTATCAGACAGGAATAGATATATTAAGTAAGATTTTATTAGGTGATGATGATGCAATCAAATGAGTTATCAGCCACAACCTACATTAGGAAATACAATTAGTCAGCAATTGATCAGGCTAAATTGTATGTAAGGAGCAGCTGTAACCTCAATAAAAATCAGTTCAAGTTTTAGTGCATACAATACTAGCTAAACTCCCTATTCCTCAACAACTCTTATACCAAAACTTATAACATTGGTAGCAGCAATAACCAGAAATATCCCTCCTGAAGAAAGAAGAAGAAGCATCCCTCAAGATGTCCACACATCAGGAATGGCAGAATTCAATGCAACAAATCCTGGCCCAGCAGCAACAGTTACTCCAGATCCTTAGCCAGCAGCAACAAGGAATGACTACCATGGCCCAAAGCCAGCAAGACCCTGTCAAGAGCAACTTAAGTCTGAAGGTCAACTGGTACCATGGTAGAGTCAATGAGAACCTGGGAACTTGGCTCTTCCAGAATGAAGAAGCTTTCAAGGCTAAGGGAATTGCTCCAGAAAGCAAGTTAAATTATGCAGCCTCTTACCTGGCATATGCAGCTTTACAGTAGTACTACAAGATTAGGTCAGTGACCATGATGGGATGCTGTACAATCTCCACCTGGGATGAGTTTATGCTGGAAACTCAGGATACTTTTGAACCTCCACACTGGCAGCCACTACCAAGAAGAAAGTTGAAGTCACTTGGACCGAGAGGAATGGTTCAAGAGTACATCTATGAATATAGATGTCTACTTAGAAAATTGAAAGAATGGACTCCCTGGATCAAGTAGAATACTTTATTGATGGGTTGAAAGAAAGAACTTGCAAGGAAGTAAAATATCAAAGACCTCAGACTACTGAAGAAGCCATCCAGATTGCTATTGACTATGACTCAGCTATGTTTGGAGTTGGGAAGCCCACAATGACTAATCAGAGAGGCTACAATCACTATGAACAAAGACAATCAGAAGCAGTGCCAATGAAAAGAGATGCTATGCGGAAGAATCCTACCTTAGTAGAATGTAAAAAGAAAGGACTTTGCTTTAATTGCTACCAGCAGGGACATATTGCAAAGTACCGCCCTCAGAGAAGAAATGGACACCAGTGCTCAACAACCTTCAACCATATGAAAGCCCATGAGCATAGTAACATGGTGGATGAACTTGAAGAAGACTCAGAGCTCACCTTCCATATGAACAAAAAATACCTATCTCAGATGACCCCAAACTCAGGAAAGCTATTATACTTGAATGGAGTAATCAATGGAGTAGCTGCTAATATCATGATTGACTCAGGAGTATTGCATGAGTACATGTAAGAGCAATTTGCTTTGAAGACTGGAACCAACTTGGAGACAACCAAATCAACTTCAGTCTCAGCAGCTGATGGGTGCTCTCACATAATCAAGCATATTACTCAGCCAGTAAGGATGAAGATCAATGACTATGAAGAAGAACTACAGGCCTGTATATTTGTGAACTACAAGTTTGACCTTGTACTTCAAAAAACCTGGCTATTTTGTAGTGATCCATCAATCAACTGGAGAACCCATGCTACTCAGATCCAGAAGGACAATCAGACCTCTGAGCTATTATCTGTCAGACTAGATTTCAGCCTAGTCAGCTCTAGTGTGTGTGAAACAAGTGAACTTAGCAAGACACAAATCTGTAGAGCACTTAGAAAAGGCACCCAGATGTTCCTCAAGGTAGTATTACAGGAGGATTCCTCTATTCCAGTACCACAGAAGGTCCAGAATCTTTTGAAGGAATATTCAGACATATTTCCAGATAGGCTTGTTGTAAGAGTCTTGGGGATATTGGAGATAATTTAGGAGGACAAGTAGATTATGCGGTTTTCACATAATGATTTATTGAATGTAAAAGTAGTATTTATATTTTATATGGACTTGGCGTAACAAAGTTGCTGAATAGGTTAAGGAAGGTCCCAAGAACATGTGTGCCAAGTTTGGGGTTGTTTGGATAACTCTGACAATTTTCATGTTCTGGGTACCTGATATTTTGGTGAAAATATTCCAAGTATATCCCAACAAAGAATTTAGTCAGTATTCTTTAGGATTTCAAGGTAATGATCTAAGTGACTAAGTTAGGTGAATATTTAGGAGGAATTATAAATTTTACAACACTTGTAAGCCCACTACCAGTCAGAGACATGAATCATGCCATTGACACAGTAGAAGCCCTCCAGTGAGTAAGACACCTTACTGAATAAGTCCATTGGAGTTGGAAGAGATGGAGAGACAAATAGAACAGTTATTGGAGCAAGGATGCATCAGACCCAGTCAGTCACCTTGGGGTGCACCAGTGCTTTTTGTGAAGAAAAAGAATGAAGCACTCAGGATGTGCATTGATTACAGAGCCCTCAATTCAGTCTCAGGGAAAAATAAGTACCCCATATCTTGGATTGATGAGCTTTTGGACCAGCTCAATGGAGCCACTATATTTAGCAAGATTGACCTCATGTCAGGATACAGCCAGATTAGGGTGAAGCCAGAAGACATTCCTAAGATGGCATTCATGACCTAAGTATTGCAGCCCCTTTAACTGATGTCCTCAAGAAAGACAGTAACTACAAATGGGACATAGCTTGTGAGACTGTCATTCAGAAGCTCACAAATGAACTTGCTAAGCTGCCAAGGTTAAGAATACCTGACTTCAGAAAAGTGTTTACTCTGTGCACATATGCTTCAGATTATGCAATTGGTGGAATGTTGAGCCTAGAACACAAGAGAATGGACTACCCAGTTGCCTTTGAATCTAAGAAACTGAACTCAGCAAAACAAAACTATCCAATGCATGAGAAGGAGATGCTTAATATAACACACTGCCTGATGACATGGAGATGCTGTATTGAAGGAGTCAAACGCACAGTGCAGACTGATCACACTGTAGTAGGGTCACAGTGACACCCACTGACAGATGTGCTCATTCCCATATTTTATAATTTTAGTATTATCCCATTTGTCTTACCTGATCAGTACTATCCCATAAGCCAGTTGACTATCACACCTGCTTACCTTGTTGCATAAGTAATCCCCCACTTTATGTATGATTACTAGCGGTAAGTACTTCTATATTGGGCAAGTACCCATGCCAGTACCTGTGTCAGTACCCTTGTCACATGATCAACCTGTGTCACCATCCCTACCATTTCCATCCCATATATGGTATCCCTATGTTACACAGGTTTCAAAGTACTGATTCCTGACTGGTTGGATGTGCTGTGCTTCTTAGGACCTTCCAGCACCTACTTAGAACATTCTTGGGCAATTCTGATATCATCAAGATATTTGTTTATATCTGAAACCTTCTGGAACACCATGATTAGTAATCACTTAGCCAGTGAGAAAAGTATATAAGGGATGTTGTAAAAATTCGTATTTCCACCTAAATATTCACCTAACTTAGTCACTTAGATCATCACCTTGAAATCGTAGAGAATATTGACCAAATTCCCTGTTGGGATTCACTTAGAATATCTTCACCAAAATACCAGGTACCCAGAACATGAGAATTCTCAAAGTTGTCCAAACAGCCCCAAACTTTGCACACATGTTCTTGGGACCTTCCTTAACCTATTCTACGTGTTTGTAATGCCAAGACCAGGTAAAAGTATAAATACTACTTTTACATTCAATAAATCATTAAGTGAAAACAACATAATCTACTTGTTCTCCAAATCACTTCCAATATCTCCAAGACTCTTACAACAGGTTATGAGCCCTGAGCTGTCACTCTCTGCAATGTCTACTACTGCTATTACTGGAATTCTTCCCTCTGCTGAAAAGTTGGATGGCTCTAACTACCAAGTGTGGAAGGTGAAGATGAAGATGCTGCTACAAGAAAGAGGCCTTTGGGATATTGTCATGGGAGAAGAATGCCCTCCTAAAAACGTGGGAGAGGAAGCCTTAAAGTACCAGAAGAAAGAACAAAGTGCCTTTAACTGCATTTGCCTTAATGTCAAGGACAAATTGCTAATTCAATGCTCAAGAGCAAAAATGGCAAAGAATGCCTGAAAGGCATTAGAAGACACCTACCAGTCATGTTCAGCTGCCAAGAAAATGTATCTGAGAAGAAAATTCTTTACTACAAAGATGCTGCCAGGAGAAGAAATGAAAAATCTAATAACAGAATTACCCTGCTGGTAGATGAGATGGAATCTGTGGGCGTACCAACTACTGATGAGGATGTGATAGTTACCATCCTGAATAGCCTGACAGACAAGTTTCAGGGCCTTTTATTAGCCCTAGAGTCCAGAACTGAAGATTTGACCTTAAATTACGTATATGGAAGGCTCCTGGATGAAGAATTAAGAAAATCAAGTGCCAATAAGAAGGAAGAAGAAAATGCTTTAATAAGCAATGATAACCAACAAAGGAGGTACCCAAGACCCTACAAAGGCAACAGCAACCTATTTTGCAACTACTGCAAAAGGAAAGGACACACATCAGACCGGTGTCTCAAAAAGAGAGATTATCAGCAAAAGAAGCCTGAATATGGAAATGCTGCAACAACTGAAGATAGACTATTCATATCTGCACTAAATATGACCACAAACAAGGATTCTCAGACGTGGTATATTGACTCTGGAGCTTCTCAACACTTTACACACCAAAAAGAACTTTTTACCCAATATCAAGAAATTCCAATTAAGAAGGTTTTCATGGGTGATGATAGAACACTTGATGCAGTGGGAGAAGGTACTATCCAAGTAAACCTTAGAAGCAGTGAAGGAAGCCATACACTGACCTTTAAAGAAGTACTCTATCTACCAGAAATAGCCAAGAACCTACTCTCTGTAAGCAAGGCCACAGCAGAAGGACTCAGTTTCAGTTTTGACAATTCTGGATGCAGGATCACTGATCAAAATGGTGCCCATATTGCTTTGGGCATCAGAGATCAGAATCTATACAAGTTGACTTATATTCCATCATATTTGGAAGCCAATATAAGTAACTTAAATGAAGAAACACCAATGCTTTGGCACAGGAGATTTGGACACATCAATTTTGATTATTTGCGTGAAATGATCTAAGATCAGCTAATTTCTGGAGTGAAAATTGATCCCCCAGCTAATTTGGAGCACTGTGAAGCCTGCATATATGGGAAACAAGCCAGACAACCATTCAAGAGCTCTGGGTTAATCAAAACTAAGAAAAAATTAGATCTAACTTACTCAGATCTGTGTGGACCTATGCAAAACTTATCCTTAGGCGGGATGAAGTACTTAATCACTTTTATTGATGATTATACAAGATACACATGGGTCTACTTCATGGAGAGAAAAGAAGAAGCTCTGTCTAAGCTCAGGGAGTTTAAAGCCATGTTGGAGAGAGAAACTGGTGAAAAAATCAAGAAAATACTCTCTGACAATGGTGGAGAATATACCTCAAAACTCTTCATCTACTTCTGCAAAATTCCTGGGATAAAGCAAGAGACTACTGTACCATACTCCCCACAGCAAAATGGAGTAGCAGAACAAGCTAACAGATCAATAATTGATATGGCAAGATATATGATCCATGATCAAAAATTATCCTATGATTTTTGGGCGGAATCAGTTGCCACTGCTGTATACCTTAAAAATAGGAGTTATAACAGAATACTTTGTGATTCTACTCCATTTGAAGCATGGTATGGATACAGACCAAGTGCAGAACATCTAAGAATATTTGGGTGTACAGCATATGCCAAAAAACTGGCCGGAAATCAGTCAAAGTTTGAGCCATAAAGTGTAAAATGCATATTTTTGGGCTACTGCAATGAGAGTAAGGCATACAGACTCTACAATACTAAAGCAACAAAGCTTATCAAGTCCAGGGATGTGTTGTTTGATGAAAATCCAAAATTTTCACAAAAAATGACATCAGATGATGACAAAAATTTGATCTCAAGTCCACCAATTGTCAGGATTGAATCAGAGCAAAACAATGAAGATTTTTTCACTCCAGAGGACTCTACAACCATGGTTCAGCCAGAATCAGTGCCCAGGAATATCCCAGAAGTAATCATTCCAGTATTAAATGCCCGGAGATCAAATCAGCCAAGAAATAGCCCAAATCACTATATTAATGAGGGTACAAACTTAGCCTATGCCTATTCAGTCCATATTGATGAACCCCAGACTGTAAAAGAGGCCCCAAATAGCCCTCAGACAAAGTTTTGGAGATCTGCAATGATTGAGGAATATCAGGCCCTGATGGAAAATCAAACTTGGGACTTAGTCAAATTACCAATCAACCAAAAATCAACTGGATGCAGATGGGTCTTCAAGACAAAATACAAGGCTGATGGTACAATTGATAGATACAAAGCAAGACTTGTAGCCAAAGAATACTTTCAAACAAAAGGACTTGACTACACTGAGACCTTTGCACCGGTAGCCAAGTTTAATTCCATCAGATTAATATTGGCTATTGCAGCAAAATATAAGTTTTTTATTCATCAAATGGATGTAAAAACTGCATTTTTGAATGGAAAACTTGATGAGGATGTGTATATGGACCAGCCTGATGGGTTTGTTGACCAAGATAACCCCCATTTGGTCTGCAATCTTAAAAAGTCACCATATGGTCTCAAACAATCACCAAGAGCCTGGAATTGCAAGATAGATTCTTATTTGGAATCTTTGAGTTTCACAAGAAGTAATGCTGACTATAGTATATACTATAAGCCAGATAGAGCAAATCCAGTTCTATTAGCTCTATATGTGGATGATCTTATTATAGCCGCCAATAACCTAGAAACATTGGAAGAGACTAAATCCAGCCTATCTAAGGAGTTCAAGATGTTTGATTTAGGAGAACTTAGTTACTAGACTTGTTCCATTGGATAGTGCCACATTGGGCCATGAGTGCCAAATGATGCCATAGTGTGTCAGAGAGACCAAGTGAGCCTATACTTGGCCACAGAGTGTGAAAAATAGCTCTGCATCTTCATGCAAATCCACCCCTGTGTTTCACCCATTGTGTTGGAGAAAATCCATTTTTTGATGTTTTTTTTAGGTCAATGTTGTGCAGAATGTGTAAGAGCACAGAAGAGCTGAACACATGCATCAGGTACTCAATACCCATGGCACTCTGAATCTAGCTCCTGTGGCTTGTAACATGTCACAAAAGTGCATGGCACTATCTTGGTCCACTGGTACTATCTGGCACTATATTTAATTATTAGCCTTAAAGTAAGATCTATACAAAGCACTTATAGTGCCAGATAGTACCAGTGAACCAAGATAGTGCCATGCACTTTTGTGACATGTTACAAGCCACAGGAGCTAGATTCAGAGTGCCATGGGTATTGAGTACCTGATGCATGTGTTCAGTTCTTCTGTGCTCTTACACATCCTGCACAACATTGACCTAAAAAAAACATCAAAAAATGGATTTTCCCCTGCATCATTGGTGAAATACAGGGGCTGCTTGGCATGAGGATGCAAAGCTATGTGTCACACTCTGTGGCCAAGTATAGGTTCACTTGGCCTCTATGGCACCCTATGGCTTCATTTGGCACTCATGGCTCAATGTGGCACTATCCAATGGAACAAGTCTACTACTTAGGGATTAAGTTCTCCATAGAGAGAAGTACCCAGACTATCACCCTAAGTCAATCCAAGTATATTCAAGATATACTAATGAAGTACAAAATGGAAGACTGTAAACCGGCAGCTACCCCAATGGAGACAAACCTTAACTTGGTCAAAACTCAACCAAATCAAGAGAGCTTGGTGACATCTGAAAGCCCTGACTTTCCTTATCAATCTATGGTTGGCAGTCTGATGTATATCATGCTTGGAACACGTCCAGATATCTCATATTCAGTGGGAGTTGTCAGCCAACATAATCAGAATTATGGATCTGATCATATTGCAGCAGTTAAGCGGATTTTTAGATACCTAAAAGGAACTGCTGATATCTGCTTAAGATATACTTATAAGGATTCTGAACAGGAACTTGTGGGATACTCTGATGCTGATTGGGGACAAAATTTAGAAGACAGAAGATCCACCACAGGATACACCTTTCTTTACTGTAAAGGAGCAATATCATGGAATTCAAGAAAGCAACCAACCATAACACTTTCCACCACAGAGGCAGAGTATATGGCAGCCTGTGAAGCTACAAAAGAAGCAATGTGGTTAAGAAAGATTTTTACAGATTTAGGCCTATGTCAAAAAACGGCTATTACTTTATTTCAAGACAATCAAGGATGTATACAATTAGGTAGAGATCCAACTTTTCATGCTAGAACCAAGCACATAGATATTAGACATCATTTCATACGTGAAGCTATAGAGAATAACTTAGTTAGTTCTTGTACAGGCAAAGATACTTTTCTGTCTTTGTAACTATTGACCACAGCTGCATTCTTATCAAGTCCCTGCTGGTGGAGTTTACAGTTGTTTTGACTTTGGAAGCTTTAGTACATTGTCATCTCATAGGACGCTGAACCCAGCACATACTTTTGTTAAGACGCCAACTAAGTTGGGGATTGTAGCTCAATAGTTTTCCCTTGACAAGCTTGTGGCTTTATTCCCCTACACATTAGATTAGAGACAGAACCCAAGTATTCCTAGCAAGCTTTTGCCAGAGGATATTGCACCCTGTGAAAACCACACACACAAAGCACTTGAGAGGTGTTGGACGTATCTCTCCCTTGGACCTATACACCACCGCAACGGTATTGTACTAGTGGCATCATGGAAGAAATTTGAGTGCCAGATGGTGTCATAGAGTGACAGATCAGTCCTACACTATAAATCTACTGGCACTCTGGGGCACTATCTAACAGAACAAGTCCAGTGAGTGTATGGGATCATAAAGTGAGAGAATTGGCAGAGGACCAATCAAAAGCCACTTATGTATTTTTGTGATGAGAAAATTTAAAGTAGTTATTTGTGAAATCTTAGGTGCAATATTTTCTCAGTGGTCTCTGAATGACAACCATATGCAATCCATACCTCCAAGTCACAGTACTTTATTTTGTGATGGCCATTTGATGGGATGATTACAATTATTTTGCATAGGAAACAGTGAATTAAACCAAATAGGAAATAGTGTTACAAACATGTGTATATGTGGTATCAACGCTTTATTTAGAATGCCTAGTATCATGGATTATCATTGTATCTTACATTCTTTTATGTACAATGTCTCCAATACAGGGCTAGCTTAAATTCACATGAGTATTGACCAAGAAGTGATAGAATAGCATTAAATTGTTGAAGGTCAAGCTGCTTGCCCCATGGACAGACTACTTTGATTCAACACTGTAAGTGAAGAGCAAAAAGACCATGAGGCTATTGTAGCAAGCCACTTCACCATGAAGTGTGCAGAAAGCATAGAAAATATTACAATGATCATGGCCAGTGTTTTGCCACACAAGTCATATTTGACCATTCACCAGTCACTTCTGTGCCAACACTATCTTGCTGACCACTTGATACTTCTATGTTGGCACCTAGCCAGACTTGTCACCTTGCACAATCTGAGCCAGATAAGTTTGTGATGCCTTTAGGCTCACCCCAGCTTTCTGAACATGACCCTCAGAGTAATAGCTCTCAAGAAGCAGACTCACTGATGGATTGTGAGCCTTTCTTCCCTTGCAATAGAACCCTACATGAACCTGGCTATGTCACATTATGCAATGAGACAACATCCCTGAAAAAAAAGCCAAGGATACTTCATGGAGTCAGGTGAGCCCAGTAATCCATCTACTGGTGAATAATGTGAAGTTATGGCAAGAGAAGTGGCAGGTTTCCACTAGCATTGCCTATTGCACTTTAAGGATTTACTACAACTTCCTGACAAAATTATCCTGGGATGTAAAATACCATGTACATGGTAAATATGAATAACCATACTAAATGGATGTCAAAACAGCCTTTCTAGATCAGGATTGGCAAGAAACTATATATGGTGCAACCACAAGGTTTTACCAGTACACAAGGCCCCCATAGGGTGTGTAGACTTGAGATATTGTTGTATGTGCTCAAGCAGGCACCTA
>MCFE01000766.1:0-38208 GCA_002104905.1 Basidiobolus meristosporus CBS 931.73
TCAATCTGACACATGAAAGTAAGAGAAACTGTTGAGTCAGAAATTAAGGGGTGTGAAAAGGAGGCAATAGCCAATCAATGCACACAAATGTAAAAGGTGATAGAGTGTCTGGGATCAGAAACTGAGCAAATTAGCAAGGAACCAATTAAAAGCCACTTATACATTGTTGTGATGAAAAATTTTGACCAAGGTTTTGTGAAACCTGGGGTGTGATTATTCTTCAATGGTCTCTAGACAGTGTCCTGACAGGATCAGTGCCTCTTATACATGGAACTTTAACTTTGTGATGGCCTTTTGATGGGAACATTACAATAATTTTTCATAGGGTTGTATAACAGCACCTAGCTCTACTTGTCACCTTGTGAAAACTGAGTTAGGTGAGTTTATGATGCCTTTGGACTCACCTTGGCCATCTGAATATGGCATGCAGAGTGATTGGGCTGAAGAAGAAGGCTCACTTTGGATTGGGAGCCTATGTCCCCTAATAACAGTGCCCTGCATGAGCCAAGCAAAATCCCAAAATGCTATGAGACAACACCCATAGAAAAAATGCCAAGCTACTTTATGGAGCCAAGTGAGCCCAGTAAGCCATCCACTGATGAGCAATGTGAAGTTGTGGCCAGAGAAGTGGCATGTTTCCACAAATATCAGTAATAGAGGCATTGAGGATTTACTACTGCTTCTTGCTAGAATGATTCCCAGATGCAACATTCCATGAACATGGTGCAAATGGGTAACCATTATGCAACTGGCAACATATGACCCAGACACTATCCTGCTACCAACATATGTTAAGAGTGCATGGCATTTACATCAGAAAATGCCACCATTTCAAGGTGTCCAGCTTGTCAGGAATCCACCTTCATAGGAGGAGAATATGGAACACACTCTTGATATATTCCATCAATACCCCATCTACAGAAGCTTATGTAGTCCTACAAACTTTATGATGCTATACAGCACCACACTCAGTATCAATCAAGCATAAACATTTCCAATACATTTGATGGCAAACATTATAAACAACCAAGAAACAAGGGCTACTTTGAAGGTGTGTTTGACCATGCCTTTGCCTTGGCACCTGATAGCTTCTCATTAAACAAATGCTCTACCTGCCAATCCTGCTGGCCACTGATTCACATCAACTCATATTTGCCTCCTATTGTATAGTATAAAGGAGTAATCCCAAGGTAGTCTCACCGATATCTGGACCCAAATCCCATAGCTACATGTATCCATTGCTGGATGAATTTTGGATGCTTTCCAGCAGGATAATACTAAGTGGCCGGCATTTCAAGGTGCATACTATTATCTGCATTAGAGATGCCCAGCAATCTCCAAGATAGCCAGCTTTTCTGGGTATAGTGGATGGTATTGCTGTCAAATGGGTGTGATCCAGGGGACTTACCTCATAGCTCACACACATTAGTATACCCAAACATCAACACTAAGAACATAAACTTCCCACACATAAAGCATACATAAGTCAGCATATAATGGCCGCAAAGCTGGCACACTATGAGCCATTGGCTGGAAAATGGATTTGATTTGAAACCTTTGATACATATGATTGAGGGTATCTGCTGGAGCAAAAGGTCTCCACTGGAAGTAGCTTGCACATGGTGGACAGCCAGGGAGAGTAGGAAAATTATAAGGACATATATGCACATGGAGACACCTATGCCTTTGGCAATAAGAAGCTAAGCAGTCCCAATATGCAAGTAATCAGTTAAGCAATGCAGAGTTGTGAAGGGTGCAACAGGTGCCTATTTTCCATTATCAAAGCTTTATCAAGTATGTTGGGTTTCTCTTGGTCACAAGCAAGTTTACACACCATTCAATACAGAACTTGTACACACAAGTGCTGGAGTCTACCTATAAGGAGGACTAGAATCTAGCAATGAGAAGTAATGTGTTAGACTTGCTCTGTTAGATTGTGCCATATTGAGCCATGAGTGCCAAATAGTGCCATAGTATGCCATAGAGGCCAAGCCTATTTGTACCTGGGCAGAGTCTGTGAAACAGAGCTGCTCATTTTTATGCAAATCAGCCCCTGTTTCCAGCCCTCCAAGCCAGAGATAATTGACTTATTAACCCTTTTTTTGTGATCAATATTTTGTCTGATATGTTAAAGCAAAGCAACGCTGAAGTCATTTACTTGCTACTATATATCCATGGCACTCTGAGTCTAGCTGCATAGGCTTGCAACATGTCACAAAAATGCATGGTACTATCTTGGTAAACTGCTACTATTAGGCACTGTAATTGCTTGGTATAGGTTATGCTTTAGGCTAATATTTAAATACAGTGCCCAATAATTATAATGGACCAAGATAGTCCATGAGTACTATGCACTAAGTGCATGTCTTCAGCTCATCTGTGCCCCTTCAGATCCTGCACAACATTAAGCCCAAAAAAAGGGTCAAAAAATGGATTTTCTCCAGCGTAGTGAGTTAAGCACAAAGGCTGCTTTGGATTAGCATGTAGAATTATGTTTCACATTGTGTAGCTAAATGTAGGTCTGCTATGCTACAGTTTGGCACTCATGGCTCAATTTGAAACTACCAAACAGAACAAGTCTATTTGTTAAATGCAAAAAAATTATTTGTGGTTATTCAGGAAGAACTCATGGCCAAGGTGGCAGCAGCCAAGTATAGTTTGCAAGATGTACATGTTACCAGCAATCTGAGGTATATGGCTACTTTGCAAGTGTGGCACTAAATAGCTGCAAAGTTGAGGCAATAGTTGTGTATCAACTACAGCATCTATTGTGGATTTACAGATGCTTGTAAGCAGGAGGCCATAGTTTTCTTTTATTTGAACTATTTGTGGAGTGCCCAAGGTAGTAATGTGTAAGCAACTGAAGCAGGATGATTGTACAGAGGAATAACAGAACTGTGCAAAGGGGGGTAGAGAAAGAAGATATTGTTCTTGTAAATAGATAAGGTAGCCTTAAACAGAACTGGTTGTAGGCTGCCATAATGGTCATTGTACCTATCTTAATAGCCTCTGCACCTAAATGTCCATTAATGCTTTGGTATAAGCAGACAATATACTACACTTGTTCCTCTAGACAGTGACACAAAGTGTCAGGCAGTTCATAGTGTTAGACTTGTATGGCACTCTACGGTACCATCTGGTATTAAAATTCTCACCATGATGCCAGTGGTAAGATGCGGCCAGTGACAATTTTGCCAGATCTTATTTACATTGCTCAGAGTAGTGCTCTTCTTACTACAGTTACTCTTTGTAAAGTTACAGACACATTTTGCTCAATGGACATCTGCTTATATGACTATACTGTCCCTATGAAAGATATGTGCTATTATCATGTCACAAGGCCTTCATAATATCAGAATCCCTTGACTATGTGGCAGTAGATCAATCAGGGGACCATACAGAGACTTTAAAAACTAATTGCACCCAGATTTCACAAAAAACCTGGTCAAAGCTTTTCATCACACCAACTCATAAGTGGCTTTTGGTTGGTATTCTGCCAATTCTCTCAATTTCAGATCTGCTGTAATGCCATTTTTTGATGACTGTGGCAATAGCACTACTGCTTTATACCACTGTTCATTCACTGACTCCCAAACATCTTGGTCTTTAGTCAGCATTGCTATGTCCAACACCTCATCAGCCAGTCTTTGCAACAAATCCTTCCACTGTTCAAGTGTGTTTTGCTGAGCACTGTGCTTAAATACACTGTGAACAATGATTGTGATCATCTCATCAAAAGGCCATCACAAAACTTAAGTTCCATGGCTTAAAGGTATTGATGCTGTTGAGACATTATGCAGTGACCATCTATAAATAGTGCACTCCAGATTTTGCCAAGAACTTGCTCAAAATTTTTCATCACAACAATACTTAAGTGGTGTTTGATTGGTCCTCTTTCAACTCCCTCAGTTTCTGATGTTAAACGCTCAATCACCTCCTACATTCGAGAACTAAGATTGTGTTGGAATATTGGACTATTTGGTATCATTCTGCAGCTAAAAATTTACTTAAAGATTCTGGACTAGTCTTGGTAACTGTGGGACTAATTTACAGCCCTAACTTTGCCACTTTCTTCAGATCTATGATCTTATGATTATTCCCCTATAGTCAGGATCAAATTAGCACTAATACTAACTACTATGTACTAACCCGGAAACTTTTACAGAATGCTCCTGAATATTGAGAAACCCTCCTTACTTGGTGTTACAGCTGTATTACTTCTACAAAGGTATAAATACTGAGCTTCTTTATTAATAAACAACAGTTCAACTATTATCACTATTTCTTGATAAGTTCCTTATATCCAAATCACTTCTTGAATTACAACAAGTTATGAGTCAAATTGCCTTAATCTATTTCAAAGATGACTTCTACCAGCAAACAGAACAACACAAACATCTTTCCTGTAAAAGAGAGGTTTGATGGAAAGAACTAAAGACTTTGGAGAATCAAGATGCAGATCTACCCTGAGGAAAGGAAGTTTTGGAATACAGTAATAGGAAAAGAAGTTGAGCTCAAAGGTACAGCAGAAGAAGTGGAGAAGTTTCAACAGAAGGAGCGAAAGGCCTTTAATGCCATATGTATCAATGTGCAAGATTCCTTTGTTGGACAAATCCATGCCTCAAATACTGCCAAAGCAGCATGGGAATCCTTAGAGAAGATCTTTAGAGCAAAGTCAGTATCAAGCAAGCTTTATTTGAAACAAAAGTTCTTCAACATGAGGAAGAAGCCAGATGATCACATGATACAACTCATTACCAAAATGGAGACACTTGCAGAAGAACTTTACAGTATTAATGCTGGTGTTGATGATGAAGAATAGATACTCTGTCTGCTTTGCAGCCTACCAGATGAATATGATCCACTCATACTTTTTTTTTACTCCACAGCAAAATGGAGTATCAGAATGAGCAAATAGAACAATGGTAGCAATGTGAAGATCAATGTTACATGATAAGGGAATGGAACACAGGTTTTGGGCTAAATCTGTTGCTACTGCAGTATACATCAAGAACAGTTGCGCAACAACAGTGCTACATAATTTTATACCCTTTGAAGCATATGCAGGCAAAAAACCAGATCACCAGCACCTAAAGATCTTTGGCAGTGATGTTTTTTATCACATCCCTGACAAAAAACACTCAAAGTTGGAACCAAAGAGTAGGAAAGAGATCTTTCTTAGGTATTGTGAAGATACTAAAGGGTATAAGTGTATGATGGCAAAATTCAGAAGCTGATCAAGAGCAGGGACATTGTATTTGAGGGGAATTCAGATCAGAAAGACACAGAAATCACTGGCCAGCTGCCTAATGATGCAATCAACACTAATGAAGAAGATACGTACCAAATCCAGCCAGATACAGAAGATACTTCTACCAGTACCAGATCAGAACTGATTATCCCGGTTAGGAGATCTACCAGAATAAGAAATGCCCTTGGATCCTGGTGGCAGACATCCAATGATCATGAAAAAGCTTATCTTGCCTTATGTGCCACAGAATCTGGAACAGGCAATGGACAGTCCAGATGCTACTATGTGGTAACAAGCCATGCAGGAGGAGTACCAATCACCAATCAAGGCAAAAACATGGGAACTGGTAGACTTACCAAATGGGAGAAAGCCAATAGGATGCAGATAGGTCTACAAGATCAAGATAACCTCAAATGGTGCCATTGATAAGCGCAAGTTTAGATTGGTGGCTAAAGGCTATTACCAGATCCAGGGACTAGACTTTAAGGAACCATTTGCTCTGGTTGCCAAGTTTAACTCCATTAGGACAGTACTAGCCCTGGTAGCTGTACACAGCCTAGATCTACATTAAATGGACATCAAAACAGTCTTTCTACTTGGGGATTTGCAAGAAACTATATATATGGAGCAACCAGAAGGTTTTACCAATCCAAAAGACCCCCATAAGGTGTGCAAGCTTAGAAAACTGTTGTATGGGCTTAAGCAGGCACCTAGAGCATGGTATAACAAGATTGACACATTTGTGATGGTGTGCTAGACTTCTGACAGCCTCTCATATATTAGCCCACTCTTCTTAATTGCATTAAATTGCTTCATGGATCTTCAATGTATTTTGACTTTTAGGATTTGGCATAAACTCCACATTGTCTCCCTCACATGCTGTGATAGGTAATTCTGTGAGCTTTATCTATGGGCACTATTGTTGTGCTTCACAGAGTGTGCAGTGTTCCTGTACTGTCACACTGGGAGATTCCTCAATTCATGGTGGTGACTTTGAGCAACTTAAGTTCCTTCTTTGCAGTAAAGACACTGCTTTCTTTACCTGGGATATTGATTGCTCTAAACATATTAACCACCCATCCTGCTTCTGGACTATATCCTGATTTCTCTGGGCCATTGCATCTATCCTATCAGCCACAGTACCTACTTACTTGATTAATGCTTTGGTATGAGCTGACAACATACTTGCAAATACAGGTGGTGGTGACAACATGACTGCAACTTGCTGGTCCTCAACTGCAGGTACTGCATATGCTACATTCTCATATGCCAGAGCATAACAGTCAGCTTGTGGCTCTGCAGGGGTTCTCAATTGCATACTTGATTGAAGGTCTGAGGAGTCCACATAATCCCTTGAGTGGGCACACTGTCCACAGGGCCTTTTTTGCATGTAGCCCCGCTTGTTGCACTGAATGTCAAATCAAGCTGTTGCCCAACCATTCTTCTATTGCTGTCAGCCATGGAGTTTGATTGCAAACTAGACAACTTTGCTTTATTTTTAGTTGGCATATATATGGAAGTAAGTCAAACAAAAGGGGAATTAGTATTACATTTATATGTTTATGTGGTGCCACAACTGCATTTATAATGCTTACTATGCCAAGTCATCATTGAATCCTACATTCATGCAGTTGCAATGTCTTAAATACAAGATGGTCTTTAGTTCATATGATTATTGACAAAAAAGTAATATAATAGGGTTATGTTTTTGAAGGTCAAACCATTTGCCCCATGGACCAGACTACTTTGACTCAATGCTGCAGGAGAAGAAAACAAAGAATAAGTGGCTATTGTAGCAAGCCTCTCAGCCTTGAAGAATGCAGACAGCATAGGAAATATCACAAGGATCATGGCCAGTGTTTCACCACACAAGTCATATTTGACCATTCATTGGTCACTACTGCACCAACATTATCTTGCTGACCAGTTGATACCTCTATATTGGCACCTGGATGTCTTTGTCACCTTGCGCAAACTGAGTCAGGTGAGTTTGTGACACCTTTAGGCTCACCTCAGCCTTCCAAATATGGCACACAGAGTGGTAGGTCTGCCAAAGAAGGTTCACTCATGGATTGTGAGTCTATCTCCCCTAACAACACTACCACATATAAGCCTGGTCAAATACCTATATGCAATGACACAACACCTGTTGAAACAAATGCAAAGGATACTTTATGGAGCCAAGTGAGCCCAGTAAGCCATCTACTTATGAATGATGTAATGTTGTGGCTAGTGAGGTGGCTCATTTCCACTAATATCAGTAATTAGGGCTTTGAGGATTTTGCACTACTTCTTGCCAAAATCATACTGGGATGCAACTACCATGCATATGGTACAAGTGGAAAACTGTCATGTGGCTGGCAACATATGATCCAGAGACTATCCTGATTCCATCATGTGTTAGCAGTTGCATGGCATTCACATCCAAAAATGCTACCAATGCAACATGTCTAAATTGTCAGAAATCCACCACCATTGAGGGAAAACATTGTTCACACATCTGATGTATTCTAATAATGCCCTGTCTGAGGCAGCTGATGCAGTCTGTCAAATATTCCAAAGCTATACAGTGCTGCACTCAGTAACAATCAAGTACAAACATATCTGATATATCCAGTGGCAAACATTACAAACAGCTAAGAAACAAGGGCTAATTTGAAGGTATGTGTGACCATGCATTTGCCTTAGCACTTGATGAATTCTCATTAAACCAGTACTCTACCAGCAAATCCTGCTGGCCACCAATTCTCATCAATCTGAAGCTGCCAACCATCTTACAGTATCAGAGCAATAATTTGATAGAAGTCTTACTGGTATATGTGCCTAAATCTCCATCCAACCTGGATAGCTACCTGTATCCACTGCTAGATAAATTCTATATGCTTTCCAGCAGGACAATAGTACATGGCCATCATGTAAAAGTGCATATTTTTATCTGCATGGGATATACCCCAGCCATCAGCAAGATAACAGGTTTTTCTGGGCGCAATGGATAGTATTGCTGTCAAACATGTGAGATCCAAGGGATTTACTCTATAACTCACGCATATTATACTAATTAAAGTGCAGCATTAAGTGCATTATCTATCCACAGAGAGAATGAACCAAAGTTGGCATGCAATTGCAGCAAAGTTGGCAGGCTACAAGCCATAGGCCAGAATCTGGAATCAATTGGAAACCGGAGATACTCAAGATAGAGGGTATCTGTTGGAGCAAAAGCTATCCACTGGGAGCAATGCATTTGCATTGCAACAATATTCCTCTACTAATGACCAAGTTGTACATTGGGTATTTCAAGCTAAATGATCCCTTCAAGATACCGGAGAAATTTGAAAGAATTGGCAAGATATTACAGAGTTTCCGCTACCCTAAGTACCTCTCATGGGCTTCAATTAATATTCATTTGCATATGCAACAATACAAAGGCAAAGACTGGATGAACTGGATATCTATTTATTCAAGTGGTGTTCTTGTTACAAGTCTTGTTATAAGAGTTTTAGAGGAGTAGGGAGTTTAGCTAGTATTGTATTCACCAAAACTTGAACTGATTTTATTAAGGTTCCAACAGCTCCTTTTATACATTTTGCCAGATCAATTGCTGACTAATTGTATTTCCTAATGCAGGTTGTGGCTGATGACTCACTTGATTGCATCATCATCACCCAACAAGATCCTACTTAATCTATCTATTTCTGTCTGATAAGGATCTGCTGATTCATTTGCTGACTAATGCTACTGATTTCCTAGATAATACTGATATAATGATAACCTAAACATATACTAATTGATTTGACTAAAAACTGATCTAACTTAAACATTCAAGCAGCGGATCATAACATTCTCCCCTACTAAAGTTGAAAGGGTTCTCCTGAATCTCTTTTCCTGTGATACCAATATCTTGATGTTTCAGTATTATCAGCAAGTCTTGCAAGCTTGAGTCTGTCCCTATGCGCTTAGTCTTCCCAAATATTGCTTTGTTTGTCCACCAGTTGGTAAGTTGCAAATGGACACTCTCTGATGATCTTGAATGGTCCTGTCCATTGTGGCTCAAACTTTTTCCAAGTGCCGTTTCTTAGCAATACAAAGTTCCCAACTGTCAGTGCTTCTGGTGCTATAGTCTTATCAAATCTCTGCTCCATCTTTTCTGCACTTTGAGATACTTTGGTCTGTGCCTCTTGATGTCTTTGTTCCAGTTGCTGGTGTCTACTTGGCTGACTGAGTTCATCTTCTAAGGTGTCTGTAAGCTTTGGTTGTGTGAGATCTCCCGGAATCCTTGGTTCACATCCATACACTAAGTAAAATGGTGATTGCTGGGTGGTGTTGTGTACTCTGACTCTGCATGCAAAGAGTGCTTGGCCTATATACTCATCCTATTAACTGACAACTCCATTTGCTTACTTGGTCAACATTTTTCCCAATAATCCATCAAACCAATCAGTGACTGCATTAGTTCTGGGGTGATATGCCCAGGTTTTCAAGTGTCTGACCTGCTGCATTTCCAGGGAAACCTCTAATGTCTTTGCCATAAAGTTTGCTCCTCTATCAGATAAGATCTCCACAGGGCATCCAAACTTCATCAGGATCTCATGGTAAATGAAACTTGCAACTTCTTGATCACTGGCTATTGGTCCAGCTTTAGCAACTGGCCATTTAGTGGCATGGTCAATTGCTACTAGGATCCAACGGTTACTTTTCCTATTAGTTGGCAGTCTTCCAACAAAGTCAATTCCCCATCTTTCAAATGGTCTTACAGGCTCCAAGGGAAAGAGTTCTGCAATTCTCTGTGATTGGCATTGATTGATTTGGCAATTTGGGCATGTTTTCACTAGCTTATCAATGTCTTGTTTCATTCTGGGCCACCATGCTCTGACTTTCACAAGTCTATAGGTTCCTTCAATTCCAAGATGCCCATATCCATTGTGTAGCTTATGTATCAAATCCAGGCAAGAAACATAAGCACAATAAGCAATAGGGCTTCCATCAACAATTTGCTAGAGTGTTTTGTCCTGTACTACAAGTTTGCTGGCTTCATCACAAGTTATCTTCTTGATATCTTGATCCATCCCATTAGGAATGGCTTGGTCCTCCAAGTACTTTGGTAATAGGCTAGGCCAATTGATTCATGCACCAGGCTGAGATGTGCAACTTGATCTAATCTTGATAAGGCATCAGCAACCGTGTGGTTTTTTCCAGGGCAGTAGACAATCTCCAGGTCAAATTGCTGAATGTATTCACTCCATCTTGTCATTGTTCTGGAGAGTACCTTCTGAGTAAAAATATACTTGAGGGAGGCATGATCAGTCTTCACAGTGCATTTGACTCCTTCAATATAGCATATCCATGTCTTCAAACAGTGTATTATAGCAAGCATCTCCTTCTCATGGACTGGATGGTTTTGTTCTGCTGAGTTCAGTTTCTTGGACTCAAAGGCAACAGGGTAGTCCTTTCCCTTGTGTTCTTGGCTCAGCACTCCATCAATTGCATAATCTGAAGCATCTGTGCATAGAGTGAACTCTTTTCTGATGTCTGGTATTCTTAAGCTTGGCAGCTTAGCAAGTTCATTCTTGAGCGTCTGGAAGGCAGTCCCACAAGCTATGTACCACTTGTAGGTATTGTCTTTCTTGAGGATATCAGTCAAAGGGGCTGCAATACTTGCAAAAGACTTGACAAATCTCTGATAATAGGAAACCATTCCAAGGAATGATCCAAGATCTGATATGCTATGGGGCTGCTTCAGATTCTTGATTACTTCCACCTTCTTGGGGTCTAAGGTTACTTGTGTGCTAGTCACTATGTGTCCCAGATATTCACATGTTCCTTGAAGAATTCACACTTGGGTAGCTTGCCATAAAGCTTGTTCTCTCTTACCTTCTTCAAGACCTTTTCAATGTGCACCAAGTGATCCTCTTCTGTCTTGCTGTATATCAGTTTATCATCTAGGTAGATTATGACAAACTTGTCTAAGTACTCCTGGAAGATAGTGTGCATCAGGGTCATAAAAGTTGCAGGGGCATTGGTGAGGCCAAAACTCATGACTAAGTACTTGTAATGTCCATATTGGGTCCTGAATGCTGTCTTAGGGATGTCTGCTGGCTTCACCCTAATCTGGTTGTATCCTGACATGAGGTCAATCTTGCTGAAAATAGTGGCTCCATTAAGTTGGTCCAAAAGCTCATCAATCCAAGGTATGGGGTACTTATTCTTGACTGTAACTGAGTTCAGGGCTCTGTAGTCAATGCACATCCTAAGTGTTCCATCCTTCTTTTTCACAAAAAGCACTGGTGCTCCCCAAGGTGACTTGCTGGGTCTGATGTATCCTTACTCCAATAGCTGATCAATTTGTCTCTTCATTTCCTCCAATTCCAATGGACCCATTCTGTAAGGTGTCTTGCACACTGGAGGGCTATCTCCTGTGTCAATGGCATGATCTACATCTCTGACTGGTGGTAAGCTTACAAGCTCATCTGAAAACACGTCTGAATATTTCTTCAAGAGAGTCTGGACCTGCTGGGATGCTGGGGTAGCGGAATACTCCAGTAATAATGCCATGAGGAACATCTGGGTACCTTTTCTAAGCGCTCTATAGAACTGGGTTTTGCTAAGTTCACTTGTCTCACACATACTGGAATTGATCAAGTTGGAATCCAGCCTGGCAGGTAATAGCTCATAGGTCTTGTTGTCTTTTTGGATCTGAGTAGCATGGGTTCTCCAGTTGATTGATGGATTTCAACAAAATAGCCAGGTTTTTCTAAGTACAAGGTCAAACTTGCAGTTCCCAAATATACAAGCTAGTAGGTCTTCTTCATAGTCATTGATCTTAATTCTTACTGGCTGAGTAATACGGTAGATTATGTGAGAGTTCTCATCAGCTGTTGAGACTGAAGTTGATTTGGTAGGTTCCAAGTTGATTCCAGCTTTCAAAGCAAATTGCTCTGACATGTACCCATGTGATGCTCCTGAGTCAATTATGATCTTGGCAGGTACTCCATTGGTTACTCCATTCAAGTATAATAGCTTTGCTGAGTTTGAGGTCATCTAGGATAGGTATTCTTCTGTCATGTGGAAGGTGAGCTCTGAGTCTTCTTCAACTTCATCCTCCATGTTACCATGCTCCATGGCCTCAATGTTATGATCTGACGCTTGAATGTTTAAGTTAGATCAGTTTTTAGTCAAATCAATTAGTATATGTTTAGGTTATCATTATATCAGTATTATCTAGGAAATCAGTAGCATTAGTCAGCAAATGAATCAGCAGATCCTTATCAGACAGAAATAGATATATTAAGTAGGATCTTATAGGGTGATGATGATGCAATTAAATGAGTCATCAGCCACAACCTACATTAGGAAATACAATTAGTCAGCAATTGATCTGGCAAAATGTATATAAGGAGTTGCTGGAACCTCAATAAAAATCAGTTCAAGTTCTAGTGAATACAATACTAGCCAAGCTCCCTATTCCTCTACAACTCTTATACCAAAACTTGTAACATTGTTAGCAGCAATAACCAGAAATCTCCCTCCTGAAGAAAGAAGAAACCACCCTCAAGATGTCAGACAATCAAGAATGGAAGAATGCCATGCAGAAAATCCTGGCCCAACAGCAACAGTTACTCCAGATCCTCAGCCAACAGCAACAAGGAATGACTACCATGGCTCAGAACCAGCAAAGCCCTGTTAAGAGCAACTTTAGTGTGAAGGTCAACCGGTACCATGGCAGAGTGAATGAAAACCTGGGAACTTGGCTCTTTCAGATTGAAGAAGCTTTTAAAGCTAAAGGAATTGCTCCAGAAAGCAAGTTGCATTATGCAGCTTCTTACCTGGCAGATGCAACTTTACAGTGGTACCACAATAAGATCAGGTTGGCCACTATGATGGGATGCTCTACAATATCTACCTGGGATGAGTTTGTGTTGGAAATTCAGGATGTTGAACCTCCACACCAACAGACACTACTAAGAAGGAAGTTAAAGACACTCAGACAGAAAGGAATGGTTGAAGAATACATCTATGAGTACATATGTCTACTTGGACAAATTGAAAGAATGGACCCCTTGGATCAAGTTGAATACTTTATTGATGGGTTGAAAGAAAGAACTTGCAAAGAAGTGAGTTACTGAAGACCTCGGACTATTGAAAAAGCCATCAAGATTGCCGTTGACTATGACTCAGCTATGTTTGGAGTTGGGAAGCCTACAGTGACTAATCAGAAAGGCTACAATCATTATGAAAGAAGACAGTCAGAAGCAGTACCAATGGAAATAGACGCTATGCAGAAGAATCCTGCCTTGGAAGAATGTAAGAAGAAAGGACTTTGCTACAATTGCCACCAGCAAGGACATATTGCAAAGTACTGCCCTCAGAGAAGAAATGGACACCAGCCATCAAGAACCTTTAACTGTATTGAGGCCATGGAGCATAGTAACATGAAGGATGAACTTGAAGAAGACTCAGAACTCACCTTCCACATGACAGAAGAATACCTATCCCAGATGACCTCAAACTCAGGAAAGCTATTATACTTGAATGGAGTAACCAATGGAGTACCTGCCAAGATCATGATTGATTCAGGAGCATTGCATGAATACATGTCAGAGCAATTTGCCTTGTAAGCTGGAATCAGCTCAGAACCTACCAAATCAACTTCAGTCTCCACAGCTGATGGGAACTCTCACATAATCAACTGTATTACCCAGCCAGTAAGAATGAAGATCAATGACTATGAAGAAGACCTACAGGCTTATATATTTGGGAACTGCAAGTTTGACCTTGTACTTAGAAAACCTGGCTATTTTGTTGTAATCCATCAATCAACTGGAGAACCCATGCTACTCAGATCCAAAAAGACAACAAGACCTATGAGCTATTACCTGCCAGGCTGGATTTCAACTTGGTCAATTCCAGTGTGTGTGAGACAAGTGAACTTAGCAAGACCCAGTTCTGTAGAGCACCTAGAAAAGGTACTGAGATGTTCCTCATGGCGGTATTACAGGAGGATTCCTCTACCCCAGCACCCCAGCAGGTCCAGACTCTCTTGAAGAAATATTCAGACGTGTTTCCAGATGAGCTTGTAAGCCTACCACCAGTCAGAGACGTGGATCATGCCATTGGCACAGGATATAGCCCTCCAGTGAGCAAGACACCTTACAGAATGAGTCCATTGGAATTGGAGGAAATGAAGAGACAAATTGATCAGCTATTGGAACAAGGATACATCAGACCCATCAAGTCACCTTGGGGAGCACCAGTGCTTTTTGTGAAAAAGAAGGATGGAACACTTAGGATGTGCATTGACTACAGAGCCCTGAACTCAGTTACAGTCAAGAATAAGTACCCCATACCTTGGATTGATGAGCTTTTGGACCAACTTAATGGAGCCACTATTTTCAGCAAGATTGACCTCATGTCAGGATACAACCAAATCAGGGTGAAACCAGAAGATATTCCTAAGACAGCATTCAGGACCCAATATGGACATTACAAGTACTTAGTCATGAGTTTTGGCCTCACTAATGCCCCTGCAACATTCATGACCCTGATGCAGACTGTCTTTCATGGGTACTTAGACAAGTTTGTGATAATCTACCTGGATGTCATATTGATATACAGCAAGACAGAAGAGGATCACATGGTGCACACTGATCCCAGGTAGAGATTGTAGAGCATCCCATCATAGTGGCTGACTTGATCTTGTTGTGGTACCACTGTAAAGCTGCATCTGCCAGGTAAGAAGCTGCATAATGCAACTTGCTTTCTGGAGCAATTTCTTTAGCTTTAAAGCTTCTTCAATCTGAAAGAGCCAAATTCCCAGGTTTTCATTGACTCTGCCATGATACCGGTTGCCCTTCACACTAAAGTTGCTCTTGACAGGGCTTTGCTGGCTCTGAGCCATGGTAGTCATTCCTTGTTGCTGTTGGCTGAGGATCTGGAGTAACTATTGCTGTTGGGCCAGGATTTTCTGCATGGCATTCTTCCATTCTTGATTGTCTGACATCTTGAGGGTGGTTTCTTCTTTCTTCAGGAGGGAGGTTTCTGGTTATTGCTGCTACCAATGTTACAAGTTTTGGTATAAGAGTTGTAGAGGAATAGGGAGTTTAGCTAGTATTGTATTCACTAGAACTTGAACTGATTTTTATTGAGTTTCCAGCAGCTCCTTATATACATTTTGCCAGATCAATTGGTGACTAATTGTATTTCCTAATGTAGGTTGTGGCTGATGACTCATTTGATTGCATCATCATCACCCAATAAGATCCTACTTGGTATATGTATTTCTGTCTGATAAGGATCTGCTGATTCATTTGCTGATTAATGCTACTGATTTGATAGACAATACTGATATACTGATAACCTAAATGTATACTAACTGATTTGACCAAAAACTGATCTAACTTAAACATTAAAGCAGCAGATCATAACATTCTGAAGCCATTCCTACTAAGAGTACATTGGAAGCAATGGGAGTAATTTGTGGACATTTTAGGAATATTTATCCAGAAGTAGATCACTAATGCCAACTTGACACATCTACAGCAGTAGTACAAGGTGTTTGTGATAGGATTTGAGCTGCTATACTATAAACATAAAGCTGAATGTATAGATCTCTGCCACTACTGTATCCATTCTCTACTCCTTCTTACATGGTGTGTATGGAGAATACTGGGCCTTGCTTCACCTTTTGGGAGTTTCCTATGGAGCAAGTGTGTGGGGAGATAGGAAGACAAGTCAAGTCACAAGTGCTACCATATCCCAATATCATGAAGAATAGTACCTTCCAGTCTGTCATTGATGTGATGAGTTGGCACATGGAGGACAGCCAGGAGGAGGTGGAAAATACTGAGTACAAATATGCACATGGAGATACCTATGCCTATGGCATTAAGATACTCAGCAGCCCCAATACGTGGGTGGTCATTTATGTAATGCAAAGTTAGGTTGGGTGTAACAAGCAACTAATTTTTATTAGGAAGACACTACCAATGTATACTGGATTCATTTAAGTAATGCAAAGTTGGGTTAAGTGCAAGAAGTACCTAATTTCTATTAGGAAAGCTGTATGGAAGTATGCCAGGTCTCTCTTGGAATTCACACAAACAAAGGCCAGAGTGCACCTAAAAGGGGGACAAGAACTCACCAGGGTGAAGGAATATATTGGCAAAATACTGAAAAGTTCTTTCCAGATATTCAGGAGGTATTCATGGCAGAAGTGGCAACAAACAAGCATATTTTTGCAAGATGTACATGCTACCAGCAGTACAAGGTATGTGGCAACTTTGCAAGTGTCACACTAAAAGCTGTAAAGTTGTGGTGATAGAAGTATGTCAATTGCGGCAGGTGTGCACGTTAATGGAGGTTAGTAAGCTGGATGCCATAGTTTTTTTGATTCAAACTATATGTGGAATACTCAAGGTAGTAGTGGATGAGCAAATAAAGAGGGGTGATTCTACAGTGAAATATATGAATTGCACAAGGAGAGGTAGAAAAAGGAAATACCATTTGGTAAATTGGTATAGTAGCATTTTACAGAACCAGCTGTAGGCTGTCAAACTGCCAATGTAATGCCATCAGAGTCTTACTGTGAGGCTGTCAAAATACCATCAAGTTTCTTGCCATATAAGGCTGTTAGATGTCCTGGCTGGTTTGATCCACTTAAAATAGTTGTAGAGCACTAAAAGACCGCAATAATACCATGCAATTATTGTCACGGCAACAATTAAGTCTTGTCAAGTTTTATCCCCTTATTGGGTAGTAAAATTTGCACAACACTGTCATGATCCCACCATAAGATTGTTAACAGGGTCACTAATTCCAAGCTGCTGGTATTATAATGGTCTCTGAATAGGATCCTGATGGCTGACCTGTACTTGATCCACCTGCAGGACCAATTATTTTTCACAGGGTGCACATATTATTTGTGCATTGTATCTCTGGACTGTTTCCTGATTTCTCTGGGCCATTGCATCTGTCCTATAAGCCACTACACCTAGTCGCTTCATTAATGCTGTGGTAAGAGTAGACAACATACTTGCTAATACAGGTAGTGGTGATGTTACAACAGCCTCTTGCTGGTCTTCAACTGATGGTGCTGTGTTTGCTAAACTCTCTGCTGCTTGAGCATAACAGTCTGCTTGTGGCTCTGCAGAGGTTCTCAATTGCCTACTTGATTGAGGGCCTGAGGAGTCTACATAATCACATTGAGTAGGCACACTGTCAACATGGCCTTTTTTGGATGTAGCTCTACTTGTTGCACTGAATGACAAAGCAAGCTGTTATCCAATTGGTTTTCTGCCCCCATTAGCAGTGGGGTTTGCTGTAGAACCAGACAAATTTGCTTTAATTTTAGTTGGCATATATATGGAAGTGAGTTAAACAAAGCGGAAATAGTCTTACATACACAGGGGTATGTGGTGCCACAACTTTATTCATAATGCTTACTATGGCAGGTCTGTTGAAATATTGGACTATTTGGTATTATTCAGCAGCTAAAAATTTACTTAACAATTCTAGACTAGTCTTAGTCACTGTAGGACTCATTTACTGCCTTAACTTTGCCACTTTCTCCAGATATATGATCTCATGATTTTTCCCTATAGTCAGGATCAAATTAGCACTATTACCAGACATTATGCACTAACCCTGAAACTATTACAGAATGCTACTGAATATTGAGAAACCCTCCCTACTTAGTGTTACAGCTGTATTATTTCTACAAAGGTATAAATACTGAGCTTCTTTATGAATAAACAACAGTTCAACTATTATCACTATTTCTTGATAAGTTCTTTATATCCAAATCACTTCTTATATTGCAACAGGTTATGAGCCCCAATTGCCTTAATCTATTTTAAAGATGACTTCTACCAGCAAACAAAGCAATACCAACATCTTCCCTGTGAAGGAGAGGTTTGATGGGAAGAACTGCAGACTTTGGAGAATCAAGGTGCAGATCCACCTTGAGGAAAGAAAGCTTTGGAACATAGTAACAGGAATGGAAGTTGAGCCCAAAGGAACAGCAGAAGATGTGGAGAAGTTTTAAGAGAAGGAGAGAAAGGCCTTCAATGCCATATGCATCAATGTGTAAGACTCCTTCATTGGACAAATCCATGCCTCAAATACTGCCAAAGCAGCATGGGAATCCTTAGAGAAGATCTTTAGAGCAAAGTCAGTATCAAGTAAGCTTTATTTGAAACAAAAGTTTTTCAACATGAGGAAGAAGCCAGATGATGACATGCTACAACTCATTACCAGAATGGAGACACTTGCAGAAGAACTTTACAGTATTAATGCTGGTGTAGATGATGAAGAAAAGATACTCTGTCTGCTTTGCAGCCTACCAGACAAGTATGAGCCACTCATACTTTCTTTTGAAAGCAGAGAAGACAACTTGACCTTAGACTATGTCAAAGGAAGACTTCTCCATGAAGAACTCAGACGTAATGATCAAGCGGAGAAAATTGAAGATAATGATTCATTCAGTTCAGAAAGGCACACAGAAAAGAAGGTAAAGCAACAAAACCAAAGAAAACCTGGCTGCTGTAACTACTGTAAAAAGCCAGGACACTGGGCAAGAGAATGCAAGAAGAAACAAGCAGACAAAAAACAGAAACTAGAGCAGGCAAACCATATAACTACTGATGAACAGTTATTTGTAACTGTACAAGAGAGTGCAAGTAACCAAAGTAATGAACGGTATATTGACTCTGGAGCATTACAGCATATTTGTGGTAAAAGAATTGGTTCAGCAACTTAAAAACTATTCCCGTAAGAAAGGTTTATCTGGGAGATAACTCTGTATTGGATGCTACCTCCAGTGGGTCTATACAACTAAATATGAGTGATAACTCAGGGGCAACAACAGCAAAACTGACTGACATACTCTATGTGCCTGGAATAGCTAAGAACATACTCTCAGTCAGTAAAGCAACTACTCAGGGACTGAAATTTGTTTTTATTAAGCTGAGCTGCTCAATATTGAGTGAAAATGGACAAAAATTAGCTTTGGGAATCAGAGATCACAATACATGCAAGTTACAATGCAAGATCATTGTACCAGAGTATGTCAACATTGCTGAAACTGATGAAACCAACTGGGAGATGTGGCATAGGAGGCTAGGACACATTGGGGAACAGAAAATGAGCCAATTGGTGAAAATCAGCTTGTTCTGGGCCTAAAATACTCAATTCCAATCAAATTGAATGTTTGTAAGGGATGTTCATATGGCAAACAAGCTAGCCAATGTTTCAAGAGCTCAGAAGGCATCAATACCACCAAAATATTGGCTATTGTACACTCAGACATATGTGGCCCATGAGAACACTGTCCTTTGGAGCCAAGAGATACTTTATGACGTTTATTGATGACAAGACAAGATATACATGGGTGTACTTCCTCAAAACAAAGGATGAAGCTTTAGAGATGTTTAAGCACTTCAAGAACATGGCAGAAACACAAACTGGGTGTAAATTGAAGGTACTATGAAGTGACAATGGAGGAGAATACTGCTCAAAGGAGTTTGCAAAATACTGCTTGTCTACTGGTATACTTCAACAGACCACAGTTCCTCATACTCCACAGCAAAATGGAGTAGCAGAACATTGTGGTAGGGTAAACATACCTCCCACAGACAAGTTTATTCATATAGTCATTATGATATACTTATCCATATTTTATCTTTTCAGTATTATCCCATTCTTCTTTTGCCCATATTATCAGTATTATCCCCATATGATGTTTACCCTGATTAGTTATTAGCATTAGGTATCCCAGATGTTATTCGGCTTTGTGATCAGTAGTTGTATCTATATAAGGCAAGTACCTGTGTCAGTACCTGTGACACATGACCTAGGTCTGTGTTACTATCCCTACCATTTCAATAACATATATGGTATTTCTATGTTGCACAGGTTTCAGACTACTGATTCCTGAATGGTTGAGAGTGCTGTGCCTTTTAGAACCTTCCAGGACATTCTTGGCATATTTTTAGCTCATAGTGATGTCATCAAGAATTCTACTGATACCTAGAATCTTCTAGAACCTTGTCATTAGTAATCACTTGGCAATCAGGAAAAGTATTCAAGGGAAAGCAATCCCTTATCAATAAATCATCCCTTCTATCAGTAACACTTCTCCCTTATTGATTAGCAGCTGATCACTGCACCTGCCTTCAACAGTACATCTCACACCTGCCATCAAGGAGCTTTTCAAGGTAGTGCACAAGACACACAGAGGCCTTTGGAGACACTTGGAGCACCTAGGAAGCTAGAGAAGCAGGAGCTTTTACCATAGAGACATACTGACAAAGACACCAGCAGTTTAGACCCAGAGGTTATTGCACCCATCAGACACTTCACACACCTTGAGTTTTGTAGCTTCTCCCAGGAGTACCTCTACACCACCACAACATGCAAATAGAACAATAGTAGAGATGGGACGATCTATGCTACATGATAAGGGAATGGACTACAAGTTTTGGGCTAAATCTGTTGCTACTACTGTTTACATCAAAAATGGATGCCCAACAACAGCACTACGTGATTCTACACCCTTTGAAGCATATACAGGCAAAAAACCAGATCTCCAGCATCTCAAGATCTTTGGCAGTGATGTTTTTTATCACATCCCTGACAAAAAATGCTCAAAGTTGGAACCAAAGAGTTGGAAAGGGATCTTTCTTGGGTATTGTGAAGATACTAAAGGGTATAGAGTGTATGATGACAAAATTCAGAAGCTGATCACAAGCAGGGATGTTGTATTTGTGGGGAATTCAGATCAGAAAGCCACAGAAATCATTGGTCAGCCGCCTGATGATGCAATCAACACTAATGAACAAGATACGTACCAAATCCAGCCAGATATGAAAGATACTACTACCAGTTCCACACCAGAAAAGATTATCCCAGTTAGGAGATCTACCAGAATAAGAAATGCCCTTGGATCCTGGTGGCAGACATCCAATGATCATGAAAAAGCTTATCTTGCCTTATGTGCTGAACCTCAGAATCTGGAACAGGCAATGCAAAGTCCAGATGCTACCAAGTGGCAACAAGCCATGCAGGAGGAGTACCAATCACTGATCAAGGCAAAAATGTGGGAACTGGTAGATTTACCAAATGGGAGAAAGCCAATAGGATGTAGATGGGTCTACAAGATCAAGATAACCTCAAATGGTGCCGTTGATAAGTACAAGGCTAGATTGGTAGCTAAAGGCTATTCCTAGATCCAGGGACTAGTCTTTAAGGAAACAATCGCTCCGGTTGCCAAGTTTAACTCTATTAGGACAGTTCTAGCCCTGGCAGCTGTACACAGTCTAGATCTACACCAAATGGACGTCAAAACAGCCTTTCTAAATGGGAATTTGTCAGAAACTATATATATGGAGCAACCAGAAGGTTTTACCAATCCAAAGGCCCCCATAAGGTGTGCAAACTTAGAAAATTGTTGTATGGGCTTAAGCAGGTACCCAGAGCATGGTATAACAAGATTGACACACATCTAGAGGAAATTGGGTTCTCTTGTAGCACTGCAGATCACAGTATATATGTGAAATAGCTCAAAAAGGGTGTGATCATCCTAGTTCTTTATGTGGACAACCTAATTATAGCTAAAAGTGACCAAGAGGCACTTAAACAGACAAAATCAGATCTCTTCAGCAAATTTGAGATGAAAGATCTTGGAAAATTGTGCTATTTTCTTGGAATTGAGGTCAAATTTGACATACCTACGCAGAAAATTGTGCTGAATCAGTCTAAGTACATCAGGGACATTCTTGGATGCTTCAAAATGGAAAATTGCAAACCTGCAGCAACCCCTATGGACAATAACTTGAAATTAAGCAAATCTCAGCCAGTTATAGATGAAAACTACTCAAATATGGACCAAAACTTTCCCTATCAGTCAATGTTTGGTAGCCTAATGTACTTGATGGTGTCTACATGTCCAGATATTGCAGTGGCAGTTGGAATAGTCAGTCAATTCATGCAGAATTATGGATCAGATCAAATTGCAGCAGTTAAGCGGATTTTCAGATATCTACAAGGTACCATAAATATGGTACTGGAATACTCTGGAGTAGCTAATAGGCAAAAATTCAATGGTTATAGTATTTCAGATTGAGGTAGGGATCTGATTGACAGATGCTCTACCACAGGCTATGTATTTCTTTATGCTGGTGCAGCTATTACCTGGAATTGCAAGAAACAACCAACTGTGGCACTATCTACAACTGAAGCCAAATATATGGCTGCATGTCAAGCAACTAAGGAGGCTATATGGCTACAAAAATTATTCAAAGACTTAGGTCTTAATTCAGGTGAACCAACATTTATTCACAAGGACAATCAAAGTTGTATTTCATTAGCTAGAAATCCTACTAATCATGCCAGAGCTAAGCACATTGATATACAGCATCACTTTGTGAGGGAAGCTGTAGAAAATAACTTAGTGGAGTTAATTTACTGCCCAACTGACAAAATGGTGGCAGACATATTGACATAACCACTAGCTAGGCCACAGTTTGAGATCATTATAGAGAAATTGGGATTAAGAAATTATTTTGTTGAGGGGGAGTGTTGAAATACTGGACTCTTTGGTATCATTCAGCAGCTAAAAGTTTACTTAACAATTCTAGACTAGTCTTAGTCACTGTAGGACTCATTGACTGCCTTAACTTTGCCATTTTCTCCAGATATATGATCTTATGCTTATTCCCCTATAGTCAGGATCAAATTAGCACTATTACCAAACATTATGTACTAACCCTGAAACTGTTACAGAATGCTCCTGAATATTGAGAAACCCTCCCTACTTAGTGTTACAGCTGTACTACTTCTACAAAGGTATAAATACTGAGCTTCTTTATGAATAAACAACAGTTCAACTATTATCACTATTTCTTGATAAGTTCCATATATCTAAATCACTTCTTAAATTGCAACAAGGTCATCATTAAATCTTGCATTCATGTAGGTGCAATGTCTCAAATACCAGACCATCTTAAATTCACATGAGTATTGACCAAAAAGTGATATAGTTACAATACATTGCTGAAGGTCAAACATTTTGCCCCATGGACAAGACTACTTTGATTCAATGCCATAAGAGAAGAGGAAAATGACCTTGTGGCTATTGTAGTAAACCTCTCAGTCATGAAGCACTCAGACAGTATAGGAGGTATTACAGGGATCTCAGCCAGTGTTTTGCCACACAAGTCATATTTGTCCATTTATCAGTCACTACTGTACCAACATTATCTTGCTGGCCAGTTGATACTTCTATATTGGCACCTGGCTGTCTTTGGACCCTGTGCAAGCTGAGTCAGGTGAGTTTGTGATGCCTTTAGGTTCACCTCAGCCTTCTGAATACAGCATGCAGAGTGATAGCTCTGACAAAGCAGGCTCACTGATGGATTGTGAGTCTATCTCCCCTCACAACAGTATTATGCATGAGCACTGTCAAATCCCAATATGCAATGGGCAAGCACCCATTGAAACAAATGCCAAGGACAATCTATGAAGCCAAGTGATCCCCATAATCCATCTGCTGGATAACAATATAATGTTGAGGCTAGAGATGTGGTGTGTTTCTATTAATATTAGAGATGGCACCTTGAAGATTAACTACTACTTCTTGCAAAATCATTCTGGGATGCAAATTACTATTTACATGGTAAGAGTGCACAAACATCATGCAGCTGGCAACTTATGACCCAGACACTGTCTTGATTCCCGCATGTGATAACAGTTGCATGGCGTTCACTGTTGATATATTAGAAAGATATATTGGAAGTGAATTGGAGAATTAGAAGATTTACATGATATTCACTTGATGTTTTATTGAGTTGCAACACAGTATTTATACTTATTGCAGAACTACGTAAATGTGACTATTTGATCATTATTAGGGGAGTCTCAGGAGTACATGTGCCAAGTTTCAGCTCATTTGGACAAGTTTCAGATTTTCCTAAAATTCTGTACTTCTCTAATTCCTAATAATTAGTAAATATCTTACAAACTAATTTCCATGTTGATAATCTGAAATATATCATTTCACAAAGTGCTAGTTCATAATATATTAATAATTAGGTGGACTCCTAATTATTTCAACATTCACATCCAAAAATGCCACCATTGCACCATGTCCAAATTGTCAGGCATCCACATTGGGGCTGCTTAGCTTCTTAATGTCATAGGCATAGGTGACTCCATGTGCACATTTGTCCTCAGTATTTTTGAACTCTTCCTGGCTGTCCTCCATGTGCCAACTCATCACATCTGTGATGGAATTGAAGGTAATATTCTTGATGAGATTGGGATATGGTAGTACCTGCAACTTGCCTTGTCTTCCTATCTCCCCACACATCCACTCTATAGGAAACTCTCAAAAGTTGAAGCAAGGTCCAATGTTCTCTGCACGCCATGCAAGATGGAGTAGAAAATGGATACAGCTGTAGCAGTGATCTCCACATTTAGCTTTATATTTGTAGTATAGCCGCTCAAATCCCGTTACAAAATACTTGCACAACACCTGTAGATGTGTCAAGTTGACATTGGTGATCTGCTTCTGGATAAATATTCCTACAATGTCCACATATGACTCCCAATGCTTCCAATGTACTCTTGGTAGGAATGGCTTCAGAATGCCACTTGGATAAATGCATATCCAGCTGAACCAGTCTTTGCATTGGTTGGTTGCATATGTGTATAAGTATTGATTGGAGCCTGTGAGAAGTATTTAAGGTAGCAGATACTCTCCAATATCTTGCCAGTTCTTTCAAATTTCTCTGGTATCTTGGAGGGCTCATTTAGCTTGAAATGCCCTATGAACAACTTGGTCATCCATATAAGGATACTGTTGCAAAGCAAATGTATTGCTCCCAGTGGAAAGATTTTGCACCAACAGATACCCTCTATCTCCAGAATCTCTGGTTTCCAACCAATTGCATATTCTGGCCAATGGCTTATAGCTTGCCAACTTTGCTGCAATTGCATGTGGACTTCTGTATGTTCTCTCTGTGGAAAGAGAGTGTTTTTAGTGCTGGTGTTTGGCTAATAATAGTGTGTGTGAATTAGAAAGCATTAATGAAGCAATTAGGTGCAGTGGCCAATAGGATAGATGCTATGGCCCAGAGAAATCAGGAAATAATCCAAACAGGATGAGTAGACAATAAGTGTAGAGCAATCTATATACCAGGTAGACAAAGCAGTATCTTTGTTGCGAAGGAGGAACTCAAGTAGCCCAATGTCACAGCCAACCCTATGAAAAATAATTTGGTCCCGCTGTGGTGGTGTATAAGTCTAAGGGAGAGATACGTCCAACACTTCTCAAGTGTTTTGTGTGTGGGGTGCTCACTGGGTGCAATAACCTCTGGCAAAAGCTTGCTAGGAATACTTGGGTTCTGTCTGTAATCTAATGTGAAGGGGAATAAAGCCACAAGCTTGTCAAGGAAAAACTATTGAGCTACAATCCCCAACTTAGTTGGCATCTTAATAAAAGTATGTGCTGGGTTCAGCGTCCTTTGAGACAACAATGTACTAAAGCTTCCAAAGTCAAAACAACTGTAAACTCCACCAGCAGGGACTTGATAAGAATGCAGCTGTGGTCAATAGTTACAAAGACAGAAAAGTATCTTTGCCTGTACAAGAACAAATTTGGGAAAGAATCAAATATAACAAAAGATACCTACTCTGAGTATTCCTCACAAGTAGTGCTTCCAAGGTCAGTTGGCTGTCAGCACAGTTTTCTGGGAGTGTCCTGTGGTCTGGGGTTGGAAGTTCAGGTGGCAGCAGGTAGCAATGATCACACTAATCAACAAGTTGGTATATTGATAAAAGGGATGATGATTTATTGCTGAGGGATAGCCTCCCTTATATACTTCTCTTACTGGCTAAGTGATTACTAATCATAGTGTTCCAGAAGGTTCCGGATATCCATAGAAATCTTAATGACATTAGAATGACCTAAGAATGTTCTAAGTAGGTGCTGGAAGGTTCTAAGAGGCACAGCACATCCAACCAATCAGGAATTGGAATTCTGAAACCTGTGTAACATAGGGATACAATATATGTTATGAAAATGATAGGGATGATGACACGGGTTGATCATGTGTCACAGGTACTGGCGCGGGTACTTGCCTAATATAGAGGCACCTCTAGCTAGTAATCTACATAAAGTGAGGGGTAACTTATGCAATAAGGTAAGCAGGTGTGATGGTCAACCGGCTTGTGGGATAGTACTGATTGGGTAAGACAAATGGGATAAAACTAAAATAAATGTAGTAGAGATATAGGCAAGTAGAAAATGAGGAAATGAGCACATCTGTCAGTGGGTGTCACTGTCACCACACTACATCCACCCCCCTCTCAGCTTTGAACTTGGGTCAAAGCAAACTAATCTTGATGTGCAAAATTTCTATGCTTGAATAACTTCAGCCAGTTTGCAGCAACTGGTGCTCTCAACTGGGTGTTGTCAAGCTCAGATATGTAATAACTTCCATTTCCAATCACTTTGGAAATGAGGTAGGGGCCAGTCCATTTGTTGTCAAACTTTTGACTCCATTGTTTGTCCAAGGTGGAATCATAGAGCAATACTGGGTCTCCTAGTGATAGTGGCTTTGGTCTTGTTGGGTGTGATTTATCAAAGGGCACCTTGTTTTTCAGTCATGTATCCTTAAGTTGTTCAGCGGCTCTGCTGATATTCAAGTCATGGTGATCAAGTTGCTGTATGTGAGTTGCAAGGAGGTCTTCAGTCTGCATATTGGATCACCAATTCAATGAGTTCCAAGTGACCATGTTTAACTCAACTGGTAGTATGCAGTCATGTCCATAGAGTAGCTTGAATGGCAATAATCCAGTTGTTCTCTTGGTAGTAATTCTATCTGCCCAGAGTGCAAGATGTAATTGCTGTGGCCACAGTGTTGTGTTATTCTCACGGGCCTTGACAAGAGAGTTCACCAATGGTCCATGTCCTCTCTCTATCATTCCATTGGCTTGAGGGTGGTAAGCTGTTGTAAAAGCAATGTGTATCTTGTACTTTGAGCACAACTCCTGGATCATTTGGGATGTCATCTCTCCTCTGTCAGCAACAAACTGTCAGATGCAGCCAAATCTGCAGATGATGTCTTCAAGTATAAATCTCCATATGGTATGGCTCTTGTTGTTGGGCAAGGCTTGAGCCTCTGCCCATCCACTAAGGTCATCTCTAGCAACAATCTGGTACTTTTTTGATCCAGCTGTTGGCATGTGGAAAAGGTCAATACCAACCTTTTTCCATAGGCAGATTGTGTAAGTAGGATGCAGTGGTTCTTCATAACGCTTGGAGGATCTCTTCTGGCAGGCTACACATGACTCAACAAAGTGTTGGATATCATAGTACATGTTTTCCCAGTAGTACCTCTGAGCTGTGGTATTGTAGGTGGCTTCTTGTCCTCTATGTCCTCCTGGTTCTCCTTGGTGGATACTTGTCATGATGCTCAGTTGCTCTTGAGGGGTAGTGACTACTCTTCTTGGCATAAGCCCAGGCTTCACTTGCTTAAAGAGATGATCATCTTTAAGATAGTAGTGGTGTGCCTTCTTCCTGAGTTTTCTAAACTCCTGAATTTCCATCCAACTATGTTTGTTAAGTGTCCTTATATATTCCTTGATCAGACACCAGGTAGTTCTCTCTTGGTCTTTGATGGCAATCTGTCAGATCTCTGCATCAATAATATCATCAAAGTGAGGGTCCAAGTCTTCAAATAATTGTGGTCCCTTCCTGGAGAGTGCATCAGCCACAACATTTGTCTTGCCAGGGATATGTCTGACCTCAAAGTCAAACATTTTCAGCCATTCCATCCATTGGTTTGTGGCATCATCAGGTAGGTCAGGCTTGTTGATCATTCCTATAAGTGGCTTGGCGTCAGTCTCCAGAATGAAATGTGTTATGTAGAGTTGTGACTTCAGCTTCCTCAGCATCTTCACAACTCCTAGTAGCTCTTGCTTAATCTGTGAGTATCTTTGTTCTCAAGGCAAGAATAGGCAGCTCTCATATCTGCAGGCATAGCGGTTGCCATCTTTGTCATCTTGTCCAAGTAGTGCTCCAGCTCCTATAGGGCTTGCATCCACTGTCAAAATAGGTAGGCATTCAGTGTTCTGATAGTCAAGAGGTCTTAGAACTGGTGGAGATACTAAGGCCTCTTTCAGTAATTGCATGGCCACTTCTTGCTCTTCTCCCCAGATAAATGGGGTATTCTTTCTCTGTAGTCGGTAGATTGATTCTGCTATCTCAGAAAATCTTGGGATCCAGATCCTAAAAAACCCACAAGCTGCCAGCAGTACAAGGTATATGGCAACTTTGCAAGTATCACACTAAAAAGCCGTAAAGTTGAGGTGATAGAAGTATGTCAATTGCGGCAGGTGTGCGCGTTTGTAGAGGTTAGTAAGCAGTAGGCCATAGTTTTTTTTTTATTTAAACTATATGTGGAATACCCAAGGTAGTAGTGGGTAAGCAAATAAAGAAAGGTGATTCTACAGTGGAATATATTAATTGCACAAGGGGAGGTAGAAAAGGGAAATACCATTTGGTAAATTGGTATGGTAGCATTATATGTAACTAGCGGCAGGTTGTCATATTGCCGTGAAAAAAGCCATCAGAGTCTCGCTGTGAGGCCGTTGAAATACCGTCAAGTTTCTTGCCATATAAGGCAATTGGAAGTCCTGGCCAACTGGATCCACTTAAAATAGTAATAGAGCGCTGAAAGACCGCAACAATGACATGCAAAGATTGTCACAGCACCAATCAAAAATTGTAAAGTTTTATCCCTTTATTTGGCTGAAAGTTTGCAAAACACCATCATGATCTTGATATAAGATTGTCAGGAGGGTCACTAATTCCAAGCTGCTGTTATTATGACGGTCTCTGAACAGGATCTTGACAGATGATCCAGATTGGATCCACCTGCGGGACCAAATTATTTTTCATAGGGTAACTATTGGTCAAATCTGGCTGACTATCACAGCTGCTTACCTTATTGCATAAGTTATCCCTCACATTATGTATGATTACTAGCTACAAGTGCTTCTATATTAGGTAAGTACCTGTGCCATACCTGTGAAACATGACCAGTCCTTGTTACCATCCCTACCATTTTCATACCATATATTGTATTCCTATGTTACACAGGTTTCATAATACTGATTCCTGATTGGTTGAATGTGCTGTGCCTCTTAGAACCTTGCAGCGCATACATCATCCCTTTTATCAATATACTAACTTGTAAATTACTGTGATCACTGCTACCTGCTGCTACCTGAACTTCCAACCACAGACCACAGGACACCTCCAGGAAACCATGCTGACAGCCAACTGACCCTGGAGACACTACTTGTGAGGAATACTCAGAGTAGGTATCTTTTGTTATATTTGATTCTTTCCCAAGTTTGTTCTTGTACAGGCAAAGATACTTTTCTGTCTTTGTAAATATTGACCACAACTGCATTCTTATTGAGTACCTGCTGGTGGAGCTTACAGTTGTTTTGACTTTGGAAGCTTTAATACATTGTCATCTCAAAGGACGCTGAATCCTGCACATACTTTTGTTAAGACGCCAACTAAGTTGGGGATTGTAGCTCAATAGTTTTCCCTTGACAAGCTTGTGGCTTTATTCCCCTTCACATTAGATTAGAGACCAAACCCAAGTATTCCTAGCAAGCTTTTGCCAGAGGTTATTGCACCCAGTGAACACCCCACACACAAAACACTTGAGAAGTGTTGGACGTATCTCTCCCTTGGACCTATACACCACCACACTGTGATAGATATGATGAGTTGGTACATACAGGACAGCCAGGAAGAGTTGGAAAATACTGAGGACAAATGTGCACATGGAGACACCTAGGCTTGTGGATGAAGATGCTAAGCAGCCTCAATACATGGGTATCATTCATGTAATGCAAAGTTAGATTGGGCGCAAGAGGTACCTAGCTTTTATCAGGGAAGCTTTATGGAAGTATGCTAGGTTTCTCTTGGTCACAAGCCAACTTCTACACCATGCAATATGGAATTCAAACAAACAAGAGCCAGAGTGGACCTACAAGGGGGACTAGAATCCAGCAGGGAGAAGCAATATTTGGTTATAACCAAAAGGTTCTTTGCAGATATTCAGGAGGTGCTGATGGCAGAAGTGGTGGGAACCAAACATATGTCAGCAAGATATAAATGTTACCACCAGTAAAAGGTATATGGCCACTTTGCATGTAGCACACTAAAAAGCCATTAAGTTGAGGTGATAGAAGTATGTCAATTGTGGCAGATGTGTGTGTTTGTAGAGGTTAGTTAGTGTTGTAAAAATTTGTAATTTCACCTAAATATTCACCTGACCAAAATCCTTATTGGGATTTACTCAGAGTATTTTCACCAAAATACCAGGTACTGAGAGTATGAAATTTAGAGAAGCTGTCCAAACAGCCCCAAACTTTGCACACATGCTGTTGGGACCTTCCTTTATCTTTTTCTGCGTGCTTTTGATGCCAAGACCATATAAAGTAATAATACTACTTTACATTCAATAAATCATTAAGTGAAAACCACATAATCTACTTATCATCCAAATCACTTTGAATATCTCCAAGACCCTTACTACAGGTTATGAGCCCCAAACTGTCACATTCTTTGGTGTCTACTACTGCTAATACTGGAACTTTTCCCTCTGCTGAAAAGCTGCATGGATCCGACTACCAAGTGTGGAAGGCAAAGATAAAGATGCTGCTACAAGAAAGAGGCCTTTGGGATATTCTCATGGGAGAAGAATGCCCTCTTAAAAGCATGGGAGAGGAAGACTTAAAGTACCAGAAGAAAGAATTAAGTGCCTTTGACTGCATTTGCCTTAAAGTTAAAGACAAATTGCTAATTCAGTGCTAAGAGCAAAAACAACAAAAAATGCCTGATAGGAATCAGAAGACACCTACCAGTTATGTTCAGCTGCTAAGTATATGTATCTTGAACAAAAATTCTTAACTACAAATATGCTGCCAGGAGTAGAAATGAAAAATCTAATTAACAGAACTACCTTGCTGGTGGATGAGATGGAATCTGTGGGGGTACCAACTACTGATGAGGATGTGATAGTTATCATCCAGTATAGCCTGACAGACAAGTTTCAGGACCTTGTATCAGCCCTAGAGTCCAGAACTGAAGATTTGATCTTAAATTACAATATGGAAGGCTCCTGGATGAAGAATTAAGAAAATCAAGCGCAACTAAGACAGAAGAAGAAAATGCTTTAATAAGCAATGATAACCAACAAAAGAGGTACCCAAGACCCGCCAAAGGCAACAGCTACCTGTTTTGCAACTACTGCAAAAGGAAAGGACACAAATTAGACTGGTGTCTCAAAAAGAGAGATAATCAGCAAAAGAAGCCTGAATATGGAAATGCTGCAACAACTGAAGATAGGCTATTCATATCTGCACTAAATATGACCACAAACAAGGATTCTCAGACATGGCATATTGACTCTGGAGCATCTCAATGCTTTACACACCAAAAAGAACTTTTTACCCAATATCAAGAAATTCCAATTAAGAAGGATTTCATGGGTGACAATCAAATACCTGGTGCAGTGGGAGAAGAAACTATCCAAGTAGACCTTAGAAGCAGGGAAGGAAGCCATACACTGACCTTTAAAGAAGTACTCCTTGTACCAGGAATAGCCAAGAACCTACTATCTATAAGCAATGCCACTGCAGAAGGACTCAGCTTAAGCTTTGATAATTCTGGATGCAAGATCACTGATCAAAATGGTGCCTATATTGCTTCAGGTATCAAAGATCAGAATCTATACAAGTTGACTTATATTCCATTGTATCTGGAAGCCAATTTAAGAAGCTTAAATGAAGAAACACCAATGCTTTGGCACAGGAGATTTGGACACATCAATTTTCATTATTTGCACACAATGATCAAAGATTAACTAATTTCTGGAGTAAAAATTGATCCTCCAGCTAATTTGGAGCACTGTGAAGCCTACATATATGGGAAACAACCTAGACAACCCTTCAAGAGCTCTGGGCTAATCAAAACTACAAAAATATTAGATCTAACTCACTCAGATCTGTGTGGACTTATGCAAAATTTATCCTTAGGCAGGATGAAGTATTTAATCACTTTTGTTGATGATTATACAAGATACATGTGGGTTTACTTCATGGGGAGAAAGGAAGAAGCTCTGTCTAAGCTCAGCAAGTTTAGAGCCATGATGGAGAGAGAAAGTGGTAAAAAAATCAAGAAAATACGCTTGGATAATGGTGGAGAATATACCTCAAAACTCTTCATACACTTATGCAAAACTCATGGGATAAAGCAAGAGACTACTGTACCATACTCCCCACAGCAAAATGGAGTAGCAGAATGTGCCAACAAATCAATAATTGATATGGCATTATCTATGATCCTTGATCTAAATCATCCTATGATTTTTGGGTGGAGTCAGTTTCCACAGCTGTATACCTTAAAATAGGAGTTATAACAGAATACTTTGTGATTCTACTCCATTTGTAGCATGGTATGGGCACAGACCAAGTGCAGAACATCTAAGAATATTTGGGTGTACAGCATATGCCTAGAAACTCCCCCAAAATCAGTCAAAATTTGAACCAAAAAGTGTAAAATGCACATTTTTGGGTTACTGCAATGAGAGTAAAGCATACAGACTCTACAATACCAAAGCAAAGAAGCTAATCAAGTCCAGGGATGTGTTGTTTGATGACAACTCAAAATTGTTACAAAAAATGATATCAGATGATGACAAAAATCTGATCCCAAATCTACCAATTGCCAGGATTGAATCAGAGTAAAACAGTGAAAATTTTTTCACTCTAGAGAGCTCTACAACCATGCTTCAGCCAGAATCAGTGCCCAGGAATATCCCAGAAGTGATCATTCCAGTATGAAATGCCCAGAGATCCAATTGGACAAGAAATAGCCAAATTACTATATCAATGAAGGTACAAACTTAGCCTATGCCTATTCAGTCCATATTGATGAACCCCAGACTGTAAAAGAGGCCCTAAATAGCCCTCAGACAAAGTTTTGGAGATCTGCAATGACTGAGGAATATCAGGCCCTGGTGGAAAATCAAACTTGGGACTTAGTCAAATTACCAATCAACCAAAAATCAATGGGATGCAGATGGATCTTTAAGACAAGCTATAAGGCTGATGGTACAAATGAAAGATATAAAGCAAGACTTGTGGCCAAAGGATACTCTCAGACAAAAGGACTTGACTATACTGAGACCTTTGCACCAGTAGCCAAGTTAAATTCCATCAGATTGATATTGGCTATTACAGCCAAATATAAGTTTTTGTTATCAAATGGATGTAAAAACTGCATTTTTGAATGAAGAACTTGATGAGCACATGCACATGGGCCAGCCTGATGGGTTTGCTGACCTAGATAACCCCATTTGGTCTGCAAGCTTAAAAAGTCTCTATGGTCTTAAACAATCACCAGGTGCTATGAGTAGACACTAGGCAGGAGAGTAGAGCAAGGTGAGGCAGGACCAGGAAAGGACTTAGGTGTGGATCAACAAGGCACAGTGTGTTTCCAAGGCAAGGCAGATTTCCAATGTAAGGCTGTTTATTCAAGACCTGTGTTTATAAAACTGAGGAATACATAAGGGGGGATAAGACTATATATACTTTTTGGCAATATGGATGCCAAGAGATATTGGCTGATACTAATGGGGTTCTGGGGTGAGGCACAGTAAGTGTGCCAAGATAGAATATACTAAAGAACAGACTGGAATATCACATGGAGATATGTCATGAGTCAGCTGATCATGTGACTAGGTCATGTGACATGTAGTTACCATATATGGCATGGGACTGCAAAAATTCTAATGGGCAGTCTCCATAGAATGTTCCATTGCATAATGCTGACTTGGAGCTTTCAAGAACTTGCTAGAATGTAGTAGAACCTTCTAGAAGGAACTGGGATTTCTTCACTGACTTGATTTGGCTAGATGATTGAAGACCAGGGATGTCATGTGATCACTACACCAAGAGCCTGGAATTGTAAGATAGATTCTTATTTGGAATCTTTGAATTTCAAAAGGAGTAATGCTGACTATAGTATATACTATAAGCCAGATAGAGCAAATCCAGTTCTATTAGCTCTATATGTGGATGATCTTATTATAGCAGCCAATAACCTAGCAGCGTTGGAAGAGACTAAATACAGCCTATCTAAAGAGTTCAAGATGACCAATCTAGGAGAACTCAGTTACTACTTAGGGATTAAGTTCTCCATAGACAGAAGTACCCAGACTATCACCCTAAGCCAATCCAAGTATATTCAAGATATACTAAAGAAGTACCAAATGGAAGACTGTAAACTGGCAGCTACGTCAATGGAGACAAACCTTAACTTGGTCAAAACTCAACCAAATGAAGAGAGCTTGGTGCCATCTGAAAGCTCTGACTTTGCTTATCAATCTATGACTGGCAGTCTGATGTATATCATGCTTGGAATATGTCCAGATATCTCATATTCAGTGGGAGCTGCCAGCCAGCATAATCAGAACTATGGATCTGATTGTATTGCAGCAGTTAAGCAGATATTTAGATACCTAAGAGAAACTGCTGATGTCTGCTTAAAATACACTTATAAGGACTCAGAACAGGAGCTTGTGGCATACTCTGATGCTGATTGGGGATGAAATTTAGAAGACAGAAGATCCACAACAGGATACACCTTTCTTTACTATAAAGGAGCAATTGCATAGAATTCAAGAAAGCAACCAACCATAGCACTTTCTACCACAGAGGCAGAGTACATGGCAGCCTGTGAAGCTACAAAAGAAGCAATGTGGTTAAGAAAGCTTTTTACAGATTTAGACCCATGTCAAAAAACGCCTATTACTTTATTTCAAGATAATCAAGGATGTATACAATTAGGTAGAAATCCAACTTTTCATGCTAGAACCAAGCACATAGATATTAGACATCATTTCATATGTGAAGCTCAAGAGAATGACTTAGTGAGCTTAGCTTACTGTCCTACAGATGAAATGATTGCAGACATATTTGCCAAACCATTAGCTAGAGACAAGTTTGCATATCTTAGGTCAAAATCAGGACTAGTCAGTATGAGCATTTAGCTGAGTGAGAGTGTTGTAAAATTTGTAATTCCACCTCAATTCTCACTTAACTTAGTCACTTAGAGCATTATCCTTGAATCCTAGAGAATACTGACCAAATTCCTTGTTGGGATTTACTCAGAATACTTTCACTAGAATACCAGGTACCCAGAACATGAAGATTCTCAAAGTTGTCCAAGCAGCCCCAAACTTTGCACACATGGTTTTGGGACCTTCCTTAGCCTATTCTATGTGTTTGTTATGCTAAGACCATGTAAAGTATAAATACTACTTTTGCATTCAATAAATCATTAAGTGAAAACCACATAATCTACTTGTCCTCCCAATCACTTCCCATATCTCCAAGACTCTTACAACAGACTGGACTGGCATGCACCAGCATGCTGGTGTTGCAAGGTTTGGTAAGGATTCCAGCAAGGTGTTCTGGTGTAATCTCAATGCAGTTGCCTGCAGTCTATATTTTTCCCCCTGAAGCTCACCTTCTTACTTCAAAGGTATTCATTTACTCTCTGTCTAAAACATTGGAACTGCTGCCTTGATGAGTCCTGTGATTAATGCTCTTGGACGCCCTTTAGCTCTATTAATATATCACAGAGTGCATTAGTCATTAGAGGCAAAAACTCATTCAAGATCTCCTTGGTTCCCAAAGTTGAGGCACAAACAGACACATCTGGTTTATGCCACGCAAATTATATGTGGAAATGTTTGCACACAGCTTCCTCTTCAAATCCCCTGGCACTGTCCAACAGAGCAAGTCTACTAAATCCTGCCCATCTAAGGAGTTTGAAATGTCTAATCTAGTAGGCTCAGCTACTACTTACAAATATATTTCTCAATAGACTGAAGTACTAAAACTATCACCTAAGTCAGTCCATGTATATTTAAGATATACTTAAGAGGTATCAAATGAAATATTTCCAACTCACAATTACCCTAAAGGAGACATACCTCAGCTTGGTCAAAACTCAGCTAAATCAAGAGTGTTTGCTGCCATCTGAAAGCCCAGACTTTCCTCACCAATCCATGGCTGGCAGTTTGATATACTTCATGCTCTGAACATGTCTACTGATCTTATATTTGGTAAGAGTGGTCAGCCAGCATAATTGGAACAGTGGATCTGATCATATTGCAGCAGCTAAGCAGATTTCTAGATACTTCAAATGAACTGCTGAAATATGCTTAGGGTACACCTATAAGAATGCAGAATAAGATCTTGTGGTATATTCTGATGCCAATTAGGGAAAAAACCTCAAAGAAGGAGGAGCTGCCACAAGATACTATTTCTTTCCTGTAAAGTGTTGTAAAAATTTGTAATTCCACCTAAATATTCACCTAACTTAGTCACTTAGATCATCACCTTCAAATCCTAGAGAATACTGACCAAATTCCTTGTTGGGATTTACTTAGAATATTTTCACCAAAATACCAGGTACCCAGAACATGAAAATTCTCAAAGTTGTCCAAACAGCCCCAAACTTTGCACACATGTTCTTGGGACCTTCCTTAACCTATTCTACGTGTTTGTAGTGCCAAGACCAGGTAAAAGTATAAATACTACTTTTACATTCAATACATCATTAAGTGAAAACCACATAATCTACTTGTTGTCCCAATCACTTCCAATATCTCCAAGACTCCTACAACAGGTTATGAGCCCCAAGCTGTCACTCTCTGCAATGTCTACTACTGCTATTACTGGAATTTTTCCCTCTGCTGAAAAGTTGGATGGATCTAACTACCAAGTGTGGAAGGTGAAGATGAAGATGCTGCTACAAGAAAGAGGCCTTTGGGATATTGTCATGGGAGAAGAATGCCCTCCTAAAAACGTGGGAGAGGAAGCCTTAAAGTACCAGAAGAAAGAACAAAGTGCCTTTAACTGCATTTGCCTTAATGTCAAGGACAAATTGCTAATTCAATGCTCAAGAGCCAAAACAGCAAAGAATGCCTGGAAGGCATTAGAAGACACCTACCAGTCATGTTCAGCTGCCAAGAAAATGTATCTGAGACGAAAATTCTTTACTACAAAGATGCTGCCAGGAGAAGAAATGAAAAATCTAACTAACAGAATTACCCTGCTGGTAGATGAGATGGAATCTGTGGGCATACCAACTACTGATGAGGATGTGATAGTTACCATCCTGAATAGCCTGACAGACAAGTTTCAGGGCCTTGTATCAGCTCTAGAGTCCAGAACTGAAGATTTGACCTTAAATTACGTATATGGAAGGCTCCTGGATGAAGAATTAAGAAAATCAAGCGCCAATAAGAAGGAAGAAGAAAATGCTTTAATAAGCAATGATAACCAACAAAAGAGGTACCCAAGACCCTACAAAGGCAACAGCTACCTGTTTTGCAACTACTGCAAAAGGAAAGGACACACATCAGACCGGTGTCTCAAAAAGAGAGATTATCAGCAAAAGAAGCCTGAATATGGAAATGCTGCAACAACTGAAGATAGGCTATTCTTATCTGCACTAAATATCACCACAAACAAGGATTCTCAGACGTGGTATATTGACTCTGGAGCTTCTCAACACTTTACACACCAAAAAGAACTTTTTACCCAATATCAAGAAATTCCAATTAAGAAGGTTTTCATGGGTGACAATAGAACACTTGATGCAGTGGGAGAAGGAACTATCCAAGTAAACCTTAGAAGCAGTAAAGGAAGCCATACACTGACCTTTAAAGAAGTACTCTATGTACCAGAAATAGCCAAGAACCTACTCTCTGTAAGCAAGGCCACAGCAGAAGGACTCAGTTTCAGTTTTGACAATTCTGGATGCAGGATCACTGATCAAAATGGTGCCCATATTGCTTTGGGCA
>MCFE01000767.1:0-38145 GCA_002104905.1 Basidiobolus meristosporus CBS 931.73
ATTAGGATAATGCAGTCAACGAATCCAGAAAGCAGCATTACCAGTCGGGCAATATTCGAAGGATTAGGGTAATATCTCTGTGATGATGCTTTGTCCCGGAGAATCTCAAACGTTTTTCCGCATACAAGTCTAGATTGCTCAACATTTGGTTGATCTGATCTCCTCAGTGAGTATATCTATCAGCATCAGCAATAGATTGCAACCCCCATAGATTATGTCTTTGAAGGACACTCACGTCTGCAGTAATCAAAATTGATAAATTGCATAGCTGGCACAATTCCATACAAAGCGCAATACCATTGTCGCAAGCACCAAGGGCGTTGTCCATGCAGATCTCAAATCCAGACGTGCACTCTTTTATCCATGTAGTTTTGGTCATACGGTTGTATCTTTCAGACAACTGGCCAAGTAGGCATAATCCACATGGGTGATCCAAGCCGTTCATACGCGATAGATCAATTCGGTGAGAAGTGCTGTTATCCGAGTATTTATATGGCTCGAAGACATCCCAAATTCGGCCGTTACCACATTTGTCATTCCTCAATCTGAAGGTACTGTCGACCACTATTATCTTGGGCTCACAAATTCCTTGAACGTGACACCATAGTATGCTGCGATGTATATTTGGTAAGCTCGGAGTATCGCCTGTACTTATGTAGATTCCGTCAAATCACATGTAACTCCGACCAGGCCTTCTTGATCTGTACTGCTAGACCATCCAAGCAGGAGGTGCTGAAAATTTATTGGCCAAGAAAAAACTACATACTTCTTATATCAAGATTTGGTTAGAGTGAGTCATAATTCTTCTGCCATATATGAATCTGTTGCGATCCATTGGTTTAGCACCCAGCACCAATCATGATTTAATGCTTCGTCGATCTCTTCAGAATGGTGTATCGACAATTTTCAAAGTTGTCAATATGGTTCTATATGTTCCACCGTGGTTTTTCGCAACCTATCCGAGATACAAGATGGATTTGGGTGTCAAGAGATCTATTCAGCAATTAAACCTCTAGCTTTTCTACAGGCTAATTCGAAGAATTTACAACGCCCCGAAAGTTACCAAGGCTCTCAACGCTCTCTATGACCCTAAGTATTTGAAGGGGCTTTCAAGAACCTCACCCCAGACATCCTATCGTTTGATTTACAAAATTTTCTGAAAGTATAAGCGCATTATCACAATTAAATATACCAATGACGGAATATCATGCAAATCTCATGGTTCTCTAAGTCACCATCAACACTTGCCAAAATATTGTCAAAAGTTTGAGATCTCCACATGATACAGTTGTAACTATTCAGTTTAGCCTTTAATCATTCATATGTCTGAAGATTCAATTTAGCTTATTGCTACACTATAGATTATTTACTTAAGAGTTAGTTCGTATGATATCAGCAACTACTTCAAATAAGTGACGGCCTGGTTGTTGTCAAGATTTTCAGACTTGTCCAAAGGCCCCAGACCATGCGCGCCACACCCTGGACCCTTCCTAAAGACAATTATCACCAGATTAGCGAGCTTTTCAAACAGTTTAGATACTTTATTTGCACTCGATGAATAACGATTATCACGCAGCTTTTCTGGTGCTCTATTTCACGTTCAATACTTCCTAAAAAACTTGCAATAAATACAAACAAAAATAAAGCCTGGAAGTGATTTGGCAATACTTTTAGAGAGCAAGCACCTGACTTCACAGCCTTCTATGTGAATACAGTATATTCCTCCTATGTGCAAAACTTGTTGTGAAAATTTGTAATTCTACCTAAATACTCACCTAACTTAGTCATTTAGATCATTACCTTCAAATCCTAGAGTATACTGACCAAATTCCTTGTCGGGATTTACTTTGAATATTTACCCAGAACATGAAAATTAGATCAGTTGTCCAAACAGCTGCAAACTTTGCACACATGTTCTTGGGACCTTCCTAAGCCTATTCTATGTGTCTGCTATGTTGTAAAAATTTGGAATTCCACCTAAATATTCACCCAACTTAGTCAATTAGATCATTACCTTGAAATCCTAGAGAATACTGACCAGATTCCTTGTTGGAATTTACTTGGAATATATTCACCAAAATACCAGGTACCTAGAACATGAAAATCCTCAAAGTTGTCCAAACAGTCCCAAGCTTTGCACACATGCTCTTGGGACCTTCCTTAACCTATTCTACATGTTTGTAATGCCAAGACCATGTAAAAGTATAAATTCTACTTTTACATTCTATAAATCATTAAGTGAAAACCACATAATTTACTTGTATTCCTAATCATCTCCAATATCTCCAAACTCTTACAACAGGTTATGAGCCCCAAGCTGTCACTCACTGCAATGTCCACTACTGCTATTACTGGAATTCTTCCCTCTGCTGAAAAGTTTGATGGATCTAACCACCAAGTGTGGAAGGTGAAGATGAAGATGCAGCTACAAGAAAGAGGCCTCTGGGATATTGTCATGGGAGAAGTATGCTCTCCTGAAAATGTGGGAGAGGAAGCCATAAAGTACCAGAAGAAAGAACCAAGTGCCTTTAACTGCATTTGCCTTAATGTTAAAGACAAATTGCTAATTCAATGCTTGAGAGCAAAAACAGCAAAGAATGCCTGGAAGGCATTAGAAGACTCCTACCAGTCATGTTCAGCTGCCAAGAAAATGTATCTCAGATGAAAATTCTCTACTACAAAGATGCTGCCAGGAGAAGAAATGAAAAATCTAATTAACAGAATTAGCCTGCTGGTAGATGAAAAGGAATCTGTGGGCGTACCAACTACTGACAAGGATGTGATAGTTACCATCCTGAGTAGCCTGACAGACAAGTTTCAGGGTCTTGTATCAGCCCTAGAGTCCAGAACTGTAGATTTGACATTAAATTACATATATGGAAAGCTCCTGGATGAAGAATTAAGAAAATCAAGTGCCAATAAAAAGGAAGAAGAAAATGCTTTAATAAGCAATGATATCCAACAAAGGAGGTATCCAAGACCCTACAAAGGCAACAGCAACCTGTTTTGTAACTACTGCAAAAGGAAAGGACACACATCAGACCAGTGCTTCAAAAAGAAAGATAGTCAGCAGAAAAAGCGTGAATATGGAAATGCTGCAACAACTGAAGATAGACTATTCATATCTGCACTAAATCTGACCACAAGCCAGGATTCTCAGACTTGGTATATTGACTCTGGAGCTTCTCAACACATTACACACCAAAAAGAACTTTTTACCCAATATCAAGAAATTCCATTTAGAAGGTTTTTATGGGTGACAATAGAACACTTGATGCAGTGGGAGAAGGAACTAACCAAGTAAACCTAGAAGCAGTGAAGGAAGTAATACATTGGCTTTCAAAGAAGTACTCTATGTACCAGAAATAGCCAAGAACCTACTATCTGTAAGCAAGGCCACTGCAGAAGGACTCAGTTTCAGCTTTGACAATTCTGGATGCAAGATCACTGATCAAAATGGTGCCCATATTGCCTTGGGTATCAGAGATCAGAGTCTATACAAGTTGACTTATATTCTATCAAATTTGGAAGCCAATATAAGTAACTTAAATGAAGAAACACCAATGCTTTGGCACAGGAGATTTGGGCTCATCAACTTTGATTATTTGTGCAAAATGATCAAAGATTGGATAATTTCTGGAGTGAAAATTGCTCCCCCAGCTAATTTGTGGCACTGTCAAGCCTGCATATATGGGAAACAAGCCAGACAATTGTTCAAGAGCTCTTGGTTGATCAAAACTAAGAAAAAACTAGATCTAATTTGCTCAGATCTGTGTGGACCTATGCAAAATTTATCCTTAGGCGGGATGAAGTATTTGATCACTTTTATTGATGATTATACAAGATACACATGGGTCTACTTCATGGAGAGAAATGAAGAAGCTCTGTCTAAGCTCAGGGAGTTTAAAGCCATGGCGGAGAGAGAAACTGGTGAAATAATCAAGAAAATATGCTCTGCCAATGGTGGAGAATATACCTCAAAACTCTTCATCCACTTCTGCAAAATTCATAGGATAAAGCAAGAGACTACAGTACCATACTCCCCACAGCAAAATGGGGAAGCAGAACATGCTAACAGATCAATAATTGATATGATAAGATGTATGAACTGTGATCAAAAATCATCCTATGATTTTTGGGTGGAATCAGTTGCTACAGCTGTATACCTTAATAATAGGAGTTATAACAGAATACTTTATGGTTCTACTCCATTTGAAGCATGATATGGATACAGACCAAGTGCAGAACATCCAAGAATATTTGGGTGTACAGTATATGCCAAAAAACTGGCCGGAAATCAGTCAAAATTTGAGCCAAAAAGTGTAAAATGCATATTTTTGGGCTACTGCAATGAGAGTAAGGCATACAGACTCTACAATACCAAAGCAAAGAAGCTGATCAAGTCCAGGGATGTGTTGTTTGATGAAAATTCAAAATTTGCACAAAAAATGACATCAGATGATGACAAAAATTTGATCTCAAGTCCACCAATTGTCAGGATTGAATCAGAGCAAAACAATGAAAATTTTTTCACTCCAGAGGTCTCTACAACCATAGTTCAGCCAGAATCAGTGCCCAGGAATATCCCAGAAGTGATAATTCCAATATCAAATGCCGGGAGATCCAATCTGACAAGAAATAGCCCAAATTACTATATCAATGAAAGTATAAACTTAGCCTATGCCTATTCAGTCCATATTGATGAACCCCAGACTGTAAAAGAGGCCCTAAATAGCCCTCAGACAAGGTTTTGGAGATCTACAAAGAATGAGGAATATCAGGCCCTGATGGAAAATCAAACTTGGGACTTAGTCAAATTACCAATCAACCAAAAATCAATTGGATGCAGATGGGTCTTCAAGACAAAATACAAGGCTGATGGTACAATTGAAAGATACAAGGCAAGACTTGTAGCCAAAGGATACTCTCAAACAAAAGGACTTGACTATATGGAGACCTTTGCACCAGTAGCCAAGTTTAATTCCATCAGATCAATATTGTCTATTGCAGCCAAATATAAGTTTTTTATTCATCAAATGGATGTAAAAACTGCATTTTTGAATGGAGAACTTGATGAGGATGTGTATATGGACCAGCCTGTTGGGTTTGTTGACCAAGATAACCCCCATTTGGTCTGCAAGCTTAAAAAGTTGCTATAGGGTCTCAATCAATCACCAAGAGACTGGAACTGCAAGATAGATTCTTATTTGGAATCTTTGAGTTTCAAAATGAATAATGCTGACTGTAGTATATACTATAAGCCAGATAGAGCAAATCCAGCTTGATTAGCTCTATATGTGGATGATCTTATTATAGCCACCAATAACCTAGCAACATTGGAAGAGACTAAATACAGCCTATCTAAGGAGTTCAAGATGTCCAATCTAGGTGACCTCAGTTACTACTTAGGGATTAAATTCTCCATAGACAGAAGTACCCAGACTATCACCCTAAGTCAATCCAAGTATATTCAAGATATACTAAAGAAGTACCAAATGGAAGACTGTAAACCGGCAGCTACCCCAATGGAGACAAACCTTAACTTGGTCAAAACTCAACCAAATCAAGAGAGCTTGGTGCCATCTGAAAGCCCTGACTTTCCTTACCAATCTATGATTGGCAGTCTGATGTATATCATGCTTGGAACACGTCCAGATATCTCATATTCAGTGGGAGTTGTCAGCCAACATAATTAGAACTATGGATCTGATCATATTGCAGCAGTTAAGCGGATTTTTAGATACCTAAAAGGAACTGCTGATATCTGCTTAAGATATACATATAAGGATTTAGAACAGGATCTTGTGGGATACTCTGATGCAGATTGGGGACAAAATTTGGAAGACAAAAGATCCACTACAGGATACACCTTTCTTTACTGTAAAGGAGCAATTTTATAGAACTCAAGAAAGCAACCAACCGTAGCACTTTCTACCACAGAGGCAGAGTATATGGCAGCCTGTGAAGCTACAAAAGAAGCAACGTAGTTAACAAAACTTTTTACAGATTTAGGCCTATGTCAAAAATGCCCATTACTTTATTTCAAGAAAATCAAGGATGTATACAATTGGGTAGAAATCCAACTTTTCATGCTAGAACCAAGCACATAGATATTAGACATCATTTCATATGTGAAGCTATAGAGAATAACTTAGTTAGCTTAGTTTACTGTCCTACAGATGAAATGATTGCAGACATATTTACCAAACCATTAGCTAGAGACAAGTTTGAATATCTTAGGTCAAAACTAGGACTAGTCAGTATGAACATTTAGCTGAGTGGGAGTGTTGTAAAAATTTGTAATTCCACCTAAATATTCACCTAACCTAGTCACTTAGATCATTACCTTCAAATCCTAGAGAATACTGACCATATTCCATGTTGGGATTTACTTGGAATATATTCACCAAAATACCAGGTACCTAGAACATGAAAATTCTCAAAGTTGTCCAAACAGCCCCAAACTTTGCACACATGTCTTTGGGACCTTTCTTAGCCTATTCTATATTCTTGTAATGCCAAGACCAGGTAAAAGTATAAATACTACTTTGACATTCAATAAATCATAAAGTGAAAATCACATAATCTACTTGCTCTCCCAATCACTTCCAATATCTTCAAAACTCTTACAACATGCTATGCCAAGACCATGTAAAAGTATAAATACTACTTTTACATTCAATAAGTCATTAAGTGAAAACCTCATAATATATTTGTCCAACCAATCACTTCCACTATCCCCAAGACTCTTACTGCAACTTAGGGCATAGTAAAGAAGCTCAACTAAACAATCAGTGGCTAGAATCTGCTGTGAATTGTACCAGCTAAATTGCCAAGTTCTCAATGTTGAAATTTTGTATTCACATGAATGCCCACTGGACCTGGTCTCTTGAATTTTAGTCTACATATCTTAGAGAATACTTGCCAAAATCCTTGTTGTGATTTACTTTAAATATTCCACCAAAATATCAGGTACCCAGGACATGAGAAATCTCAAAGTTGTCCCAACAGCCCCAAACCTTATACATGTGTACTTGGGACCTTCCTGAGCATATTCTCCCAGTTCATTTTACCAAGATCATGTAATAGTATAACTACCACTTTTAAATTGAATAAATTGTGAAGTAAAACCTGCAGTAAGAGTCTTGGAAATATTGGATGTGATTGGGAGAACAAGTAAATTATGTGGTTTTCACTTGGGGATTTATTGAATGTAAGAGTAGTATTGATACTTCTAGGTAGTCTTGGGAGAACAAACACATAAAGTATACTTAGGATGGTCCCAAGAGCATGTGTGCAAAGTTTGGGGCTATTTGGACAACTTGAAATATTTTCACCAAAACATCTGGTACCCAGGACATGAAAATTTGTTAAGTAGATCCCAACAAGGAATTTGGTCAGTATTCTCTAAGATTTGTAGGCAATGATCTAAGTGACTAAGTTAGGTGAATATTTAGGTGGAATTCCAAACCTCCACAACCAAACCCACATACTCCTCCTGTTCTTCCAATCACTTCGAATATCTCCAATACTTTTACAGCACTCAAAGCATAGTATTTCTCAAGGTTACCCCCGATTTTGCACACATATCCTTGGAATTTGCCTTAACCTATTCCGCATGGCTGCATTACACTGGTCACTTTGGTTGATAATTTTTGGTAGGACCCAATCCACAGTTGAGCTGAGGCCAGAATTAAATATGATGACTATTGATCAAGTTAAACCTTAAGTCACTTTTAATATGCCCCATATCCTCTTGTTGAACTCTTGAAAACAGTCAGCCACTGAGAATACTGAAGGCCTGGAAAATTTGACAAGCATCAGGGGTGATCAGTAAAACTAATTTGTACAAGTCCACTAAACCTAAATGACAGCAACTTACTTGGGGAAGAATGGAATCAATCATTGTATTCCCATATCACAGATCACATTGAACCCCCCCCCCATTTCAGCCGTCCGTGCTCCATTGTAAAATATTGTTGGATCAAGAGCGCAGAATTCTATATGCGATGAGGAGATGGATGCTCATCAAGCCAGTTTATTGATGAACTATGTTTAGATTATTGTACAGGTTCGGTGGGGGATAATTAGTTTTCATACACCTGGTACACCTCAACTGATTGAGATGCCAAGGATCTCATAAATGTAGATACGTTTGTGGATAACACCAGTCCTGGACTGATCTAAACCCTTGGCTGAGTATGTGCTCCATTCCCACTAATGTATCCGGCACGAGGTATGGGCATGTATCAGAAGCGGATTCTCAGTAGCGAGGTAGGAGTTACTCATTGGTCCAGGTTTCCCAGTCTAGACTATGCACTGTATCTAATGGCTTGGTTCGAAGCAGTGTCACCAGTCGGGCAATGTTCGAAGTGTACGTGCAGATGAACTCCTCAGCGGTGGCTGCCAGCGTGACATCTGTGATAAGCTCAGCTGTTTGCCTAAACTGATGTTCCTCGCTGGACACCCGGAAGTCATCCTGCTGGTAGCCCTTCCGCTGGTCGAGCGGTGACCAACTAGCGGCGCCGTCAGGCAGTTGCGCAAACGCGTCCAACAGCCCGAATATCTCAATGTTGGCATGGTCCGCCAGAAGCCTACGCAACTCCTGCATGGCATTGTCATCGTCGCTGAATACGAACAAGACAATGTCCCGGTTGGGATACTTGGTTTTGGATAGCTCCAAGAGCTTTTCCGCATACGAGGAGGTCTCGACCTTCTTCATCTCCCAGTCAAGCTTATCTCCACGACGGATATGCATCGAGATCAGCACCCGGTTTGTACTCTCCACATAATGCTTTCGGATGCCCTTCACCACGTCAAGTATGAACGACTTCGGCTCCCACAGTGCTTGCGCGACGATCCTTTTTCTCTCGTACACTGGCTCCTTGATTGTCAATCTTTGATCGAAATAAAAATCGCCGAAGTTGTCTCGTAAATGCTCCACAAATACATGGCCGCTGAACCCGGGCTTCCGAATATCCTTAGGTGCTCCTGATGCTTCGCGCCAGCGCTCCGTTCCAGGAGAGTATGTATCCAGGACAATGGGTGCGGAGGAGTTTGTCGAGTAGTCGGTGAAGAAGGTTGACCATGAGATATAGCACCATTCGTGGGACTGCATGTGAAAAGCAATATTGTTGTCGAGGGCGAAGAGGAATGCGCTGAACGCATTGTTAATGTAGCTGCCAAAGCCTGTGGTACAATCCCTTAGCAAGTATGTGATCGAGGGGGTATCCAAAGTGTATTTGTGGGATCGATAGGAGTTTCTGAATAGCTCAACATCAGAAGAGTGGAAATAATATCTGCTCCCGGCTGTTTCTTTCGGAAATAAGAAGAACCACGCCAGCACACAACACAAGGAAATCATCAAGCAGTAAAGGAGGATTTTGAGCTTTCTACGAGGAGGTTTATAGCTATTTACAGGCTGTTCCTTGCCTTCCTCGAACCGCAGTAAACTCCATTTTTTTGGTTCCACCACATTGGCGACTTGTCTTCTCCAGTACCCGAAGGTAAATTTGGGGGATCCAAACAGACGCTGGTACATGATTAATGGGAGTTCGGTGAAAAGTCTTATCGCCTGGGTATTTATAGGGCTCGAAGGCATGCCAAGTTCAGAAATTTCCACGTTCACCACCCCTCCAACTGAAGTTATGGCTCTCTTATCAATCCTGGTTTCACACCCACCATAAATTCTTGATGATGGCAGGATATTCGGCGATATCTATTTAGGAAAAATCAGGATGTCTATACATTCCAACCATATATAAAGTACAGCGCGAGTCCTTAGGCTCTGAGTACTACCTGGATGTGCCAAGCACAGCAGTGGAGGCCAAAGATGGTTAGGGTCACGGATCCTGATTTCTCAATGGGCTATGGAGATTATCATTGTATCGCTTCAGGATCCGCTAGAGCATCGGAATTGAACGAATCTTTCGGGAGATCTTACTTATGCGAGCTATCCAACCCAACGTGGAACGTCAAAACCCTTCAAAAGACCTCCGGTAGTTACTTTGTGAGCTGCTCTCATTCAGCTTGGCAACAGCTACGCTCCATCATATCATACCATTGCAGATCTGGGGAACCCATCATTTGCCCATGTAGGGTGTACATTTCTATTTACATCTGCTCAATAGCCCTGATCCTCAGGAGCACTTGCATTTATTAATCCAGTTTTTGGAGACATGGTTGCCGAGCCGTTGCCAACTAGGGTAGCTTACAAACATCCTGCCACGTAACCATATGATGTATATTTCTCGCTAGATGAGTTAAATCACCTCGTGGACACTGCCGAAGAGAAATGATTGGTTCTTTGAGGACAGTGACTCCTCATTCGTATACGGATCCATGAATGGCTTGGCCACTAAGATGTTAATATGAGTTAAGCTGCCATAACAGTCAGCATGCCTCTTTTGAACAAATGTAACGCCAGATAGCAACATTGTGTATGCAACAGACATAACTAACTAGGACGCATTCCAAGAATCCTCAAGCTTATTCGATAGCACAATTACTCATATGAGGTATTAAACGGCACAGATTCCATCTAACAACGTACTCCGTGTCAGCCACCGTACCTAATCAATGGGATCTATGGTATCATACCAATCAATGACGAATACGGTTTCTAGCCCAAAACAATAATTATTGATTACTACTTGCTGCCAAGACCAGATTTCGCAGTGGTCGATGGCTAGTGCCAAGCCGTAGAATCCCGGGTGCTGAACTCTATCGACGCCATAACTGCCGTGTGAGGGTGCAGGGACATATTGCAGATCTCTCCCAAGCGTACTTAACTGCAAGGTGACAAAACCAATTCAATGCCCAACGCAATGTAGAGTTCACGAAGCACCTGGAGCAAGGAGGCTTCTCACACTGCGGTATGGGTTTATCTGGCAACAAGCCCGACCATCTTCGCCGGAGAAGGAGGCTGGGGCCATGTAATGCAATAGCCCTCTCAATTGGATTTAGATCAAGTCCCCGAATGAGCCGATTCCCAGCAAGATCCCCAAGAACAATGGGATTCCGCCCGCGATCAAATTAATACTGGCCACTTGCAGCTTGAAATTCTCATTGGCCAATACCGATAATCCCATATGCGCCTAATGCCAGTGTCACACAATTATTCGGCAGCCGCATTTATTTTTATTCAAGTATCCAACTGATGCTCAGCAATTATCCAACGATTGCCCAGGGGTTTTGATGTGTGCACCTTTCCTATTTGAAAAACTCCCACAGACATGTTGTGAAAGTCGTGGCATCGAACAAATACTATCTCCGTCCACTATGTGATGAAAACTGGACCACCACCAGGTACAAGGTTCGATGGTCGAGTTTTTCTGCTCACCGCTTCGTGCATTCACCTCACCTAGCTCCACTCAGTAAGGCTAAGAGGTTATTGGTTATGAGTAAGCCTAAATCCACTTGAGTGCATGTATTCTGAGTGTACACAATCTAAGGTGGCTCTGCCAAATGCCTCCCTGTGTTTACACCCTGGTGGCATTTCCTAATATCGCATAAACTCGTCCTTGTAGTATGTGAGCACATCTTGATATCATGGCTATTTCCTATCAGTACAATGGAATTTCACTCGGTGATGGATTTACTGACCCAGCCATTTTATCGTCTTGTCTGAGCTTATTCAGGAATTTCTTAGACTGATCATATAAGGATATTCGACATGGTAGCCACATGCTGCTTTTGAAACACCAACTGCTCCATGCTTCAACCATGATTGCTTTCTCATAGAAGATCAAGTGCGAGGCTGCTAATGACCTTGAAACCTATTGAGGCAAGTAACTATATGGGCCTGGAGCTGGGATGGGTTACTCTGAATGGGTTCGCTTCACTGGCAGCAGGTGAGCTCGAAGATGAACCGTTTCTTGGGAAATCAAGGTATTGACAAGTGATATCCAAATACCAGGATGAATCGTTTGGGGAGTTGCTGCATATAGGATTGCTTAATATTTCTCTAACCCTTGGCTATCCTCATCTCATTCACATCAATATGTTCTTTGTTTGTACCCCAATAAGCATACACTTTTTAGTTAACCCGACACTTGGTGCACCATCTGTGTCGTACAGGTGATGCTTTGTTTCGATCTATTAGCACTATAAGGTACAACGCTTGGCTTCAATCAAGCTGGTATTCATCAACATAGAAGAGGATCCACCAGACTGAATCATGTAGTGGATGAATAAAGCACCTAACGGTCTTGATATCATTTGTCTTAGACTGTACATATAGATATCATCACTGGAATCCTAAATAATATTCAACAATTTATTTTCCATTTTCGTTCTTCAATCAATCGTTATCCGCAATGTACACACACACATATATATATACATATATATTCCCACTTGCTATACCAACAAGCCATTGACATGCAGAATAAAAATCTTCAAAATAGAATGTGCTTTGGAAGGTCATTGTACTTTTGCAAGCAATGAATATAGCAATATGATGTGAAGCGATGCAACGATTGGGGTAGTGGTAGTTACTGACTTGGATATTTGTGGATAACCTGTCAGTCTTGAATGAAAATAATCTATTTCTATCCTAGATCTTAGTGAAAAGCCTATCTCCTGCTAGCTATTGTTGGCATGTTTAGCACCTAATTCATTTATGTATCCTATATTCCTCTTGGCTGATTACTCGATTATGAATTGCTAGCTTTGGATTTGAAGGTGCAAGTTTTTCAATTCGTGAAATCATGAGCACCCCAAAGTCTACCTGCATGCAATAAGCCAATGAGCGAATATCATACAGGCCCTGTGACGCGCCAAATCGTTTCCAATACTCCCAATATTTAGCAACGGTAACCACCAAACACCTTGTATATTTAATAAATTATCAAGTGATAATCACAGAATCTACAAGTCGTGTTGCCAATTTTGCAGGGTCTTCGTAAACGAAGGTATGCAGTATGTTTGAATAGGTCCCAAGAGCATGAGTGAAAAGTTTGGACACTTTGGATCACATTGGGAATTCTGATCTTCTGGGCATCTGACAAGGTGAAACGATTCTTAGTAAATCCCAACAAAGAATCTGGGCAAGAAATGAAAAATTCATGAGCTTGTGAACCTCTGATAAAGTGTATATTTTTCCCTGTATCTCCTCAAACCAAAAAGTGAAAACAAGCCTTCCACCAATGCTTGACAAATCGCCTTAAAGTCCAAACTTGAATTCAACAAATATGAGGGCTGACAAACTGCTTTAAATTGATATTTGCAATTAGTTGAAGTATTTAGCCTTGCACTGTGTATGTGAGGAGTACCCACTGCATATGGCATAAGGTTGTCATGGGGAAGGGGATTGCAATTTGATATTTGGATTCGCAGAGTTTTTCCAGGAGTATAGATTCCTTATTCCTACATGTTGTGAGGATGTTGCAGAGATTGGAAGTGATTGGGTGGACCAGTAGAGTATGTAGTTTTCACTACATGATTTATTGGTTGTGAATGTGGTATCTATATTTTTACAAGGTCTTGGCAAACAAACACCTAGAATATGTTTAGGAAGGTCCCGAGAGTATGTGTGTAGAGTTCGGGGTATTTTTGGACAACTTCGAGAATTTTCATGTTCTGGGTACCTGACATTTTGGTGAAAACATTCAAAGTAGAATCCCCACAGAGTATTCGGTCAGGAGAGGAAGGTTCATAGACTAGTGCCTGATTAAGCAAGGTTGATGTAAATATTTAGGTATAGGTACGTAATTTACAACACTACTCAACGAACCGGCAGTTGAAAAGCGGCACTTGAGTACTCCAAATCTCATCCAAGCTTTCACCACCATTTGCTTCGGATCATGGGCTCTAACACTCAGTCTGAGACAACATAGCACATCTTCATTCAACCCCTCGATAGTCGGCGGTGCTCGTTTTGGTACGTTTGCTTTTCACCAACGTTGACCCAAAGTAAAGTGTCGCGAAACTAGAGCTATGCCAAGGGCCATCTTGGAAGGATGTATACCCGGCTCCGGGGTCTAGGAGCCATCCTCTTTAGGGACAGGAATGGTTCAGATGGAACGGCGTGTATTTACTGCGTATGCAGCATAGCATGTGTCTCATGGAACTCTTTGTATTCTGGGAAGGGGCTATTTGATTCGACAGCCAGGTTTACGTGTGGATTTTGGTACCATGGTTCATGGATCTCAGAACTAGTTTAAAAGCGGGCTTGAGAAAGAGTGGTTTAATGGTGGTGGAGATCAGGTGATAGCGTAGCGAACGGCATGAAGGATTTAACATGCAGTTGGCGGATGCAAATCCAGCTAGCCGTTTCCAGATTAAGGAAAGAATACTCATGTTCGAGGTCTAGGGTGTCCGTCCTTTTGGTCAGCATCTGTAGGGTTAGGGCCTAACAGACCGGGAGAACCCCATAGAGTCATGCAGAGGATCGTCCGAGGTCTTGTCTTCGGCGTCACCCGTATTTCTGGGATGATATTGCACTTTAAGTGGTTGACCTGGGCGTTGATACTACGATGCTTAGCCACGATTGCTCGTCCCGCCGAGATTTCTTAGTGAGCATCCTTGTACTGTTTGGCGCCAGCATCAACTACCTTCCTCGCGCCCTTAAATGGTAATCGGCCGATGTGGCAAAGCAACGTACTTCTAATAAAGGCAACCGATTACTTCAAGCTTCATTGCGTCTAAATGGATTAAATAACGGAAGTCATCAAATCCTGCCCACGCAGAAACAAGTGATACCGTGCAATCCAAGGGCCCCGGAAGGCAGCCATGTCACCGCCCAGTCATTGTGCCAGTGGGGATGATGGCAAGCTTTCAGATTTCTTGGAAACGGAGGTGAGTATGATTGCTATTCGAACTGAAATCTTAAACGGCATTAGGTCCGACGGCAGATCGGAGGTTTGCTCGAATTTGTACATATTAATGTCTGGATCGACAGCTTCGATCAATTCCATCCAATTACGGGTCAAGGGCGGGGCCCTCGGCGATTTTCTCACCCATCTAAGGCATCCCTTGGGATGCAAATAACACGAAGAGATTCGCACAGTTTTCGAATGTTCCATGGTGGACGCCATCTCCACACGGTGTGGCAAAACCGTTATAAACGTGAGGGTCGATTTGGCTCCCACTTATTTCCACGGTCAAAACCGCCTCCATTCACTTTGGAAGATGAAATGGACCCTGAATACTAAGCATTTACTTCGTCATCTGTTGTGTACATTCTACCTTTTATGCGTCTTTCCCTTTATGTCAGATGCTCGGTTTACCCAAGAATACCCACCCCTGCCAGAGAAAGCAATTCACCCCTCACATAGTCTGTATGGCTCCTTCGATAGGAACAGTTCCAGCGCGGTGGCGTACGACAATACAGTGGCCTTGGTTCGGCTGAGGTTTGAGGATGGGAAAGAGTGCAACCCAAATTTCATCCCCCCGAACCTGAACCTTCCTGAGGAATACAACCAAAAGGTCGATGGCTACGTACTCTACGTGTCTTCATACGACATTCTTGCTCATCGGTGCGACGGAATGGCCGAGGTAGGACATATATGCTCCATGTGCCCCAACAGCATCCGAACCAACGTCATTCTTCCTAGGTCTTTCAAAAACTCAACCAAACGAGATCCCACGATATAACTTCGGGTTATGTTGACACCCTCGGTCGACCTTTCATGCTGATCCTCTTCTCCTCATTCACCCTTCAGCCCCTCCAGTTTGGGGGTCCATCAGAGTTCTACGGCAAGAGCTTCGACTTTGTTCATGTGTACAACAAGGCGGTGATCACCGACTTCTACAGTGGGCAATACCTGGACAAAATCAGCGAGGGAAAGGAAACAGTGGTGCTACGAATCATTCATGGTATGGGCCATTCTCGGCCTCTTGCTTTCGATACGTGTACTAATCCCGTCGAAACGCCAGAATTCGGTCCCTGGAACAGCGCCGATATCTCGTACAGAATCGCATTGAATAGACGAGCTTTGTTTGTTTTGGTAAGCAGCAGATACCTTCCCTCAACCGGCCATGCCCCTTCTCCTCTCGGATGCTAATCCCTTCAAAAGCTTCTTTTCTCCCTTATCTACGCTTTCTGCCAAATCATCAATCTGTTCTACCAGGAGGGCTGGGTCATAGACACTAGAATCATTCTGTACGTCTCCTCAGTCACATGGTTTGTGGGTAAGCATTCTCCTTTAAATACCCTTCAGGATGATGGGCAGACCATTAAATGCACTCCCCTCAGGGTCCTTGGTGCGACTCTCTGTGTGTGAAATCACCACTTGGTACGACCTACTGTACCACATCCTAAAGCTGCTAGCCTTTAGTGGGTACGGACTAGTACAGCTCAAATGGTAAGCACCCCGAAGTAAGCATCGTTTACGCATCCTGTATCCAACCAAAGAGAATCTAGGGGCCAGATCCTTTTCAAACTTCTCAAGCGTCGTATCTACAATATCTCCATCTACTGGGGCATCTTCACCATATTGAACAGCTCAGTCATCATTATTTTATTGATCGTACGGGCGGTGAATCCGTACCTGGATGGCAAGGGGATTATTCTGACGATCTACAGCCACTACCTCCCGGCCTTGTTTATCGGACAGAGCTTTTTCTTCTTGTTTTACAGTAGGTTTCACGGTGCAAATGCCTCTGTTGGCAGCTTGATTTACCTGGGTTTTCGTGTAGGTTTTCAGTTCTATCGGGGGAAGAAGATGTTCTGTGTGTCTGCGCGCACCAAGGCCAGCTTCAGAAAGGTATGCGATGTGGACTACTGGGTGGGCATTTCTGGTATTGATCGGAGTTTTCCAGGTCTCGACTTTAAGCTGTTTGGCCGGGATCGGGTTCATGGTGCAATCGGCAGCTTTGATCGTCCAAGGCACCAACCTTCCCTTCACTGTGGCTGGCGACATGACCATGTTCTCCTTAGCCATAATCTCCGGGTTGATCTGCTTTAGCCCGGCATTCGCGATCCTGTCGATTCGTGGAACGGATGAAAATGCAACGTACGCGGCCATTCTGAATCGAACCAAAGTACTCAGCCCGTACAAGGAAAATCATACTAAACTAGCATCAACGAACGCTGGCTCCGAGGATGGGATCGACCTACAACACAGCTCATCCAATCAGCATCTAAGGAGTAAAGCGACTCTTGACGGTGAGGGCGAGTTCACTCTAGATATCCCCTCCATCGACTCCACTACCCTGAACTCTTCTGGGAGCGAGAATCACTCGTCAGTAACGATGAATCACTTCAAATCGACCCACCAATTGAACTTCACCCCATTGAGCCCACCACCACGTTCGCACATGAAAAGAGAGCATCCGGACAAATCACTCAATCACGTCTCCTCCGAGCCAGCCATGCCAGAGCACGAAGATACGGTCACGGTGAATTGCGTCGACCCGGTGGCCGATGTTCAGCTAATACATGACCCACTCTTCACTATCGATTGGCGGACTTCGTTTGGAACGGGTTCGGAAGGATCGTCCGAAGATGAAACCGTGTAGTTTAGGGTAATTAAGAGATGCCCATACTTCTGTCTATAGATATGATGTACAGTACCGCCATTCCTCCTATTCTTGCAAATAAACAGCCTTCATTCAGTCCCCTATCTATGTATCTCGAATGTCCTTGACGGAGCAACCACTCTCGAATTGAAATTCCACGAGAAGGAGTTGTCGATGAGTTAAACGTGTCGATGAAGCACAGCCCGTTCCAATTACCAAAACCTGCCTAAAAATTTGTCAGCTCAAATGGCCCCGGCTTGACTTGTTTCTTGCAGGACCTGCTCTCGGAGAAAGCTGGTGTACAGTTGAATGTTCCATTCCGTGTGGCCTAGGAATACCCTTTGAAGTAGTACGCTGCTCCTTAGCTGTGGTAGACAAGGGGAAGGCCACTTTGAATGAGCTCATTTCCATATTAGTCACAAGATTCCTTGCCTATTGTTGTGGTATACCGTGCTCGAGATATCAAGAACGACCTAGACCGCAGATGGTGGACTTATTTAAACACCATAGACATTGGTGATCGTGACGTTGTTTTCGAGGCAATGATCGCGATCAACCCGATTCTCGGCTATTGGTGGATTTCCGATTAATGTGATCTTCATCGCTTGACCGATCTCGTACCAATACCTTCCCATCCTGCTACCCAATATTCCCTTATCCGGATTGATAGGTTTGTGTATAGTGGACTTCGAAAAGTTTAGATGCAACCTCAAGTTAGTTACCAGTTAGTTACTCATTAGGCATGGGGCAATCCCGCCGCTAAGCTCGCTTGATTTCGCAGCAAGTTTGGCTGCCCCCGTACGACAAAAATAGAGACCCCTTAGCCAACAGAATGCCCATTACAATGGGCAAAATTGCGGACATATCACGCACCGAGATGGGAGGTGATCCAGACTACTTCCGAGATATAGCCATTATGCGCGCTGCGGGAGCCTAGTTTAGAATTGGCCCTGTTCAGATCATCGCCAGCGTTCAGTGCCTCAAGCGTGCGGTTTTTGCTAAAAATACAACCTTTGGGGATCTCTGTGGTGGTGGCCATTGGTCTTGTCGTGAGATAGCCAATTCCACCTAGATTGGAGGAATTTAACTTTCAAATATAACCCTCAGACATCTTGACGAGTCAGCGAACACTCATAGATTGCCAAGATCCCAGCGATAGAGGGGATCTCACCACCAATCCCTTGAAGTGTTTAAATATACCATGTGCCAATTCATCCTGACCAGCCCCACACAGTCTATCGAGGTTGCGCTCCGGGAGGTAAAGATACTGATTGGACATTGCGAACATACGGATGTTCCGTCGATGAACCTGGGAATTGATCTCGGGTTAGCGAGAGAAACCAACGAGATAATTGTTGGGGAGCCACCATCTGGCCTATTCAAACTCTCCATTCAAAATCAGGAATGTTGCAGAAACCAAAACTAACCAGCTTTTCTCCGTTGAGCGTCTCACAGAACAATGATCAACCTCGGAAGCCCCCTGGCTGATTCAGCCGCCATGGGCCTACTCAGTATGCAGGTTTGGAGCACGAAGGGGCTTTCTACAACACCACTTGGAACATGACTTGATGGTCAATTGGGATCTGGGTGTGCGGATCATGGAGCATTTGATTGGTTTATTTGAAGTGAAATAGATTAAATGATGGGATATGCTGTCGGGTGGTAATAAGGATATCAATTCTATTAGTCGATGCATTACAAATTCCCTGAACCATCCACCTCATTCAATAGCAGAGTACGAAAAGGCCAGCCTGTTCTTCCACGATGAATTTCATTACCTCAGGCTCAGCAATAATATATACACGATTCATCATGTGTTCCTCTTCGGGAGACTCTCCTGAAGCGTAGGATGGACTGCTCGGAGTTAGTCAATGAGCACCGGGGTATCATTAGCCTCTCGCACAAGGCGCCGAATCAGCTCGATTTGGCTGGGGTCCTTTATAGAAACCCCGATGCGCTTCGAGTTGTGTAGAATTAGGATAACTGTGGCATACTTTTGTCGGTAGAGCATTGACCGCCGTTTGTCAAAGGCCCAGCAGATTCCCGCTGAGCTTGCACCCCACACTTTGCATCGACTATTGGGAAGCTTTAGCTCCAGTGAACTATATACATGCGAAACGTCTCGATAGTGGATTTGCTTGTGGCGGGTGGTAGGCACATGGTAATTGTGAACGGAGATGTGGTCTTCATGCAAGGTTATAAAGGAATCTTTGTAGAGGATGCTGACTGACTCGGCGAACTCCTCGTCAAAATAGTGGTCGTCGGTGATGGAGCCGTGGAGTGCAAACTGCTCTTTCTCCTGGAAAGATTCGGTGTGCTCATTCTCTTGCTCATCCAAGGGTTCGCCTTTAAGTTTGTCGAAAATCCGTGTGAATCGTCGCGAAAGGACCTTTCCCTCTGAGGCTTGAAACGAGTGACTGGTCCGTATTTGAATCATAAGAAAGGGTGCGAATGCAGATATGCCGTTGGTTAATGGTGGGAAATGTACTCAATGAGCCATGGGTTGTGTTGCTCCGACACCCGGCCACTCGCCCGCCTTTTATACACAATCGCATCAAGCACAGTTTTGAGGGGTAGCTCAATAGAACTTGGTCAGTTATCTCCCAGCCTACCAAGCTCCCATGAAACCGGATTTGATTGGACTGTACTACTGATCGTGATCCAAATCCAGTACTTATCTCATTCTTCACGAGCACCTCAATTGCTGAGTACACCGGCTCCGATCCGTATCATTGAAAAAGGAAAATCCCACCATTCTCCATTTAAAACCTGGCCATAGTCTTTATTTAGTCTAGCACCGAGGCAGAAACCAGTATAGTGAACCAGAATCGCCTTTATGCAAGCCAATTTGAACCTCTACTATGGCAAAGGTTCCGATTGCACGATCCAAAAATCCATATTCACCACATGCATCGCCAGAGTGAACCGGTGGCGTAACAGCATCAGAAGACTCGGATGGTACGCCACGGTTTACAGCTCGTGGACATCCTACCGAACTCCTCTTGCTAGCTAGAGCTCCCCCTTCCCCTAGACGTAACCAAGCACATGGGAGGATTTCCTGGGTAGATCGAGGGCTGTAAACTACCGAAGCACTAATTAGTCCACATATGCTATAAATACGGAATACATAAAGTGGCATATATTTTTCATTTGACTGGATTCGAAACAGGAAAGTGACTTCAAGATCACTTGGGCGGAAATTTTACAAGCAATCGCTCTGGCTACATCCGCCACCATTGAGCAACCAAAATCCGGTATTGAGCCTTGGCCGCATGGATCACATATGATTTTCTAACCCCGGCGGGCTGCTCTCTACGAACCCATATATACTATGCTCCATGAGGTGCACGGAGTCTTGGACGGGCGGAAGTTACTTGAGTGAAGCCGGAACATGATGGAATAAGTGAATCATGATAATCGAGGGGCTAGAATCCCTGGCCCAATTGAAACAAATCGACTAGAGATTGGTCGGTGGGCTTCCATATTGAAGAAATCGTGGATCGTACGGAGTAGGAAAATCGATTCGCTGGCCAAGTGGCGAATGGCGACTGAGATTGAAAAATGATTTGGGCATCGAAACACTAGCATTTAGTCTGCTGATAATCCCAATACTGGTGACGAACACACCTTCAATGGGGCATGTGTTCTCCAACCCATGCATGCATCTCCAATGCGCGATCATTACGAACATATCTACCAATGCCTACTCCAACTTCGAGTAGACGTGTGCGAATCCTCACATTCTGCACTGCCACTGCTAGGACTGGATTGAGTGGATGCAACTGGAGGGATACCTCCAATTGAGCATTCTCTGCTCTACTATGACTATAGAACAAACGATTCGTTTGTTAGCCATCGATAATACACATTTAGGGAGGCCTCCCATCAGCAAAGGAAGGTACTGTGAAAATTCCTGAACAGGCCAATAAAGTGCCTAGTATTTTAATTGCACCTTTGTGCTGAGCTCCATTGATTCCGTTACCAATGGAGAATGAATTGCAGCCATAAACCTCATAGCATATATGTGCAAACAGAGTACAAAGATAGATTGGTACGGTCCAGATTGGACAACTCAATATTAGGATTCAAGCGATCGATCACTCTACGAAGCACCATTCTTGGCAAATCCATGGGGCCATCTATTTCGATCCTGATGGAAATGCAGGATTGGATCGAAAATTCGAATCTCTATATGGATTATGAATCCATTGTCGGCTTCTTAGTGGATGATCCTTTTTCGAATGATTAACTTTGGCAAGTCCCATTTCCTCATGAATCTGGGAAAAGGAGTGTATGTTCCATTTCTTTATTAGTGCCTTTCATTCCCTAAGCAGAAATTTTACGAGCTTCGCCGTAGGGCCCACCCGGCCCACTGACTTGAAAGGGATGATTTCAAACCGATTCACCTATTCCACGGCAATGTGAATCATGTCCTCAACTAAAGTGGAGTACATGATTTTGGAGGCCGGATCCCTATGGAGTCTACGCTCCAGCATCAATGAATTATTTCTACGAAAATCCATCGCCTGCCTATGGATGCCATACTGCGGTGATGGCGATTTTTGTGTACAAGCATCGATTCGAATTCAAGGGCCAAACAGTTAAATATATCACATGCACTCAGCAAGGCTCACCTAACAACGAAGAGTCTCGCCTTGTGTGATTAACGATAAACCCCTGGGTGACTGGATATATTCAATGGACCCTTCTTAAAATGTGCGATGAATTCTGAATTGGTTATGAGTTGACGAACAAGTCCGATGTCTTGCATATTCTTTTAGAAGGTAATCGCCACTAAATGATGTTCTAGTCAGCATAAACTTAAAAATAAGATAAACATACTCTTGGGTGTTTTCCATTTCTCCTTAAACCTTCCCTGTGTTCTGAATAGGCAAAGAGCAGTAGCCAAGGGGTCCGATTAAGCATATCTACACGCTCAGGGTAAACATTCCAATTAGTCAACATGTTGCATGCATTACGAGAGGATTTATAGATGGGGTTGGCTGCATTGCACGCTCTTGTTGTGCATGAATGGGTGGCAAGGCTATTAATAGCTCCATAAATATATCTGATGCAATGTACTCCCACTCTACTTCTGATAACTTTACTCTCTTGCGTGAATATTAACTAATGGAGGATTAATTAGAAAACACTAGGTCACCCAAAATGGGAATGGGTTGGTAAGTGGTAGATTGTTTTGTCTGATATTGCAGCAGAGATTTTCTGCAGATGCGGCACACGATACAGTGACTGGAATGGATGTTTGGTGAATATGGGAGTGGGTTCTGAGTTCCACAGCCCAACATTAGAAAACCCCAGGAACCATTCTCACCCTTCAATCCTCCAAAGGAATCCAGGTATAACAAGGATACTTTGCCATCAAACTATCTAGATCACTATACCGAACGGCAACCGGATAAGACCGGCGTGGCACACAATCCTGAAGACACCACCGTTCAAGCTTCACTGGTTTCTTCATCATTTGGCATATGCGCGCGGAAGTTATCACTCAATATTGGTGTAATTGCCGCTGTAATACTAATTCAAATGGGGCATAGAGAACCAACCCCCAATGTGTTGATCAGCGCTGACCGTAGGAATGAATCGACTGATTTGAGAAGCCCAAAAATCACGTGACTGTACAACTGAGGTCGTCTCTGTATACTAAAACAGTGGAAAAACTGAAATCGTCGGGACTCAATAACACAAAATAGGAATGATTGACTTGAAATCAACGATCACTGCTGTAGCACTGCAGTGCGTCTCATCATCTTATTGAGATGGCCGGTTGATGACACAGTCACTCCTCAAGAAAGCGAAAATCAGGACACCCAGGTTATTTTTAACCCACGGCCGCAAAGATTGTCTTGGCTTGGCAGGAATTCCCGATTAAACCATGTATTGATTAAATTTGGTCTCAACTGGATGATTTTGCCCAGTTTGGCTTGCATATTCCTTCATTCCCCCCATGGAATCGTTTGCACACGGGGGTAATAAAATTTTGATACCGTAGTGCATGCCAACCACAATTGCATGTTTCGGCGAAGAGTAGTCTTCACTTGTCAATTGGGATAGGATGACAACTACCCTAAGCGCCAAGTGAGGTAGTGTAGTCATACTAGATTCTGCCATAATTCATTGCAAGCTGAATTTCCATTGATTCAGTCTTTGCTGTAGGGTGCAGGCAATTGTTCCGGTGAGGTGATTGATTGGTCAGTACTCCCGCCCATGTCTCATACTCTACTCCAATCAAAAGTTGCCCCAGAATCAACGTGCAAGTTGTGATTCATTGAGGTACGTCGCCCACTCGCTGGAGTCACTTCCGAAAAATCTACTCCAACCACATGCAAAGCCCAAGCCTTTCTACACATTAAACTATTCCTCGCCACCGATGGTCATTGGGCTAGCCAGATGCGGTTTATTATGAATTGCCACATGATTGCTTAATAAATAATGACCTCTACGACAAGTTTAGAACTTCTCACTGGTGGTTTTGTACTGGAACAACGCACCGAGGCAGGCAGCAACGGCCGCAGAGCCTAGCATAGCGTAGACCTTGGCGTTGGTGTGATAAAACACCTCCGCATGCCCTCTGAAGAACAGGTTGAGCGAGTAATACATTCCAGTCTTGACGAAAACATCGACTCCCACGACCATGGTGTATGAGCCATAAATAGCCGAGGACCAGATGAGGATGTGTCTCTCGAGGAACAGTATCGAGATTGCCCCAATGACCACGAACACTACGATGAAGATGATGCGTCCAGTGTTGGATGTGATCAGCATGTTCTCCTTCAAGGATAATATGATCATGGAAAGCGCAAAACCACCCAGTCCTCCGATAATGACAAGTCCAACTTGGAACAAACAGATCAACAGATAGCCACCAATCAGACCAGAAACTATACTAACGGCAATATATATCCAGGACTTGGCGGTGTTGCTACTGTCCACTGGACTGATGTTGGCACAGATGACCAAGGCAAGGCCGGAGAAGAAAACGAACCCGGTCAGGAAGATGGTTACCTTGACCAGTCGACGGCCGAAAAAGCAGAACGCAAACCCAATCAATATCAACAACACGCCAGCTATGATCTTCTGGGTCTGATTCAACTCTTGGTCTGAAAACAGTCATCAGAGAGCGTCATTAATGTCATTGTACGGAATTCTGTAGACAAGCGAGGTACTTACCGTCATTTACGGGGTCCTGTGCCAATGCCATGGGCATGGAAAGCAGTGACAACAGTGCTAGTAGCAAGAGGCTGAACTTGGATTTCATCTATAAAGATGGACAACAAAAGGATGAAAAGGAGTGTGTGAATGAAGAGGGGATGTAGGTAAATTCGACTGAATGTCTTGGCTTATAAAGGGGATTCTCAATTATTGTTACGTCCGCCGTTCATGTGGTGGTACCAAATTTCAAGAGTGATGCGGGCTAGTATTACCTTTAGCAGCTCCATCATACATTTTCTTAATAGCTTGCCTTAATGATTAATATAACTGGTAATAGGCGCGCTTTGAGTGCGATCACTAGTTGGCAAATGTGTATTTATCAGCAATATTGGGCTGGTACTGAGACGATAACTGGCAATGGCCAGCAACAGCGACCAGATAGTATCCGAATGGAGATTAAACAAGTCTGTAAACTTCACTGTCTGGGAAGGGATGGCAAGAAAGAGGAGAGGCTCCCTCCATGTTCCCGAGTAGCCCAAATAGTGGCATGAATTGTGTTTATATCAGCCCATGGCATCCATGCACCGTATTTGGATTCGATTCATCTTATGTTTGTTTCTTGATCAAACAAGTCAATAGGAGGTGTTGCAAAGCATAAATGGCCAGAGTAGTTGACGGATGGAGCGGCCCACAGGCTGTGATCATCGCATTCGTGGGGCGGGCGATACAGAATTCGGGTAGAATTTCTGTTTTTTATTTTGCTTCTGATATGTCGAGCTGAGGGGATCATGATCAATAGCAAATGTCCAGGGCACCCAAACTGGTGTTACAGTAATTTTGGAAAATCTGCTACATACAAGAATAGACATAGCCCAAGCCACATTATCGCATACTGCCAAGAATCTCACTCATGGCCCTAATTAGAAATTGAGTTATCCTTTTGTCTCTACTGACTGAGTTTGGTGCAATCATGAACAGCGCTTATTTCTAACGCCTATTTTTAACCGGTTTCGTGATTCATTCGGCCTCTCGACCAATCAGCCGGTTTTCGAGCCAAGAAATTTCAGTAGCGAGAGACTTCAGTTGCTTCATCGCAGTGTAGAAGCGTGCAGCCCACAGCTCTGCAGCAATGGAGGGTTGCGCCGTGGATTCACGCGTTCCCGCCACCCACATACCTCCGCCCACCCCTACCCGCACCAGCACCCAACCTCGCCTCCTCAACCCAGCATTGATCCTGTCTCAGCCGTCCATGGTCAATCGTTTCTAGCCAACCCATTGAATTTTCACCTCAGTTTCATAGATTCAAAGTCAATCTAATGATGCCAAGCAAAAGAGATTGGTGTGGGTGGAGATCGCCCGCTAAACTTCTTATTGCCATAAATGGATCAATGTTGATCAGGTGCGCAGTCTTGTCACTGCAAATATATAAGCGAGCAATAGCGATGGATGAACCTCAGTTCCTCACTCATTCATATCCACACTTGTTCTCGAGCCTCCTAAACGACAGTTACTCCTAATTCTGAACAATGAGAGCCACATCCTCATTTTCCCTATCAAAAAGCCTGGCGGCTGCGTTTATTGCTTTTCTATGCATCCCCCAGGTGTTGGCCCAAGGTGTGCTCACCAATCGTACGTATGATCATAGGTTTTGATTCGCTGCCTTATCATTAACATTCCTCCTGTAGGTGAAGGATTTACAGATACACAAAAGCTGATAGCAGCGATCGTGTGTATAGCAGTTGGTTTTTTATTTTGTTTCTTCGGCCGCTACCTCGTCAAGGTGACCATATTTGTTGCGGGCTTCTTCTTTTTCGCTGGGCTGTCCTTGTTCTTGGCCGAGAAGATCCAGCCTACCGCCGAGGGGGACAGTGGGAGAGCATGGCTTCATCTTGGCATCAGTTGCGCGATTGGCATAATTGGAGGCCTATTGCTGCTATGCTTGTGGAAGCTTGGTTTAGTCCTTATTGGTGGTTTGGGAGGCTTTGCTCTGGCTATGTTTATCCTTTCCCTCAAGAGTGGCATGTTGATCTCCTCCGGAACTCCAAGAATCATCTTCATTGTCGCCATGGTGCTAGTTGGAATGATCATCATTTTGTTCTTTGAGAAGCATGTTGTGATCATCTGTACCGCCATCACTGGTGCCTATGTATTTGTCATCGGAATCGATCATTTCGTGAAGACCGGCTTCACCGATCAGTTGAACCTCTTCTGGGGTGGGGATTCCACCGTATTTTATCAGACAAATGCTAAGGTCTACGCAATGTTAGGATCTGCGGCAGTGCTTGCACTTATTGGCATTTTGATACAATACCGCACCACCCGATCAAAATAATTCTTTGAGCAAATCACTGCATAGTGTCGATCTTATCCATAGTATATATACGTATCACCCATAAGCATATCTAAACATATATCATCTTCATATCAATATTTATGCGCTATCTATCTCTCTTTATCTCTACCTGATCCATACTCCACCAGATGGGTCTAGTATGCCTAAAGCCCTGGTGGGTCCCAGTCTTTTAAAAAATAAACCTGGCCAGCAAGGCCAATATGCATACAGCCTGCTTGCATCGGTAGCAGAGAGTCTGGACATGGTCTAGCTGCTATTTAGGCCTCGTTCCTGTCGACCAAGTAGCACCGGTCAGGTTTCTAATATTTATTCGTCGATAGACTTGATTGCTATATATACACCAAAGCACCACTAACATGAGCTTTTGAAAGGCCGGCGCTGCCATATCTCCACATTGTGGAGTCGATGCTATCAAGGACAATGCAACCGATTGTTTCAAAATAGGCTTTCTGGACACCTGCCTATTGATTCCTCTAGGAATGTTCACCGTGATGTTATAAATAGATGAGACCTACGTCGTCACTTAGGGGTAAAGAATTGTCAAAGTTGCTTGCATGACCATGTGTCGTAGTTTTCTGAAGTACAGGCAACAGTGTAGTACAAGATTATGTTTCCCTTCGAAACCGTAGGTGGCTAATACTTGTAGTTGATCTGAGTATCTGCAATTCGGTATTCCATGGCGGGAAAGCCCATATGAGCATCTACTTTTGTCATCGATTGGTTGGTATTGGAGCTCTTCAGACAAGAAAAATCCATCTCTTCCACTGTGTATCGTGACTTGATCCTTCTGACAGCACCATCGATAAGGTGGTAGCTCTTGAACGTCAATAGATCACCCGCCATTTTCATGACGCTGCCCTGTAACTGGCTCATTAGTGAATGTAAAAGGAGGGTTGGGAATCTTCCTCAGTATAAGAAATGGTTGCTTGACTTATTTGCAAACAATGTACTCCTATATCAGCGGTCATTGAATGCAGAAATCAATGTTCTTAATAGGAGTGGTGATATACTGCGAAGCTCTTCCATCAATTGGCTTGTGTTGGCATCAATAGTTATCGATCTATTGTATTAACAGGTCTCAAGTGCCAATTTACCATACTGAATCATGATTTCATCGCTGGCTATTTGGATGTAATAAATATAAATTGCCGGATATTTGATAATAGTTTAGATTCATGAGCATGGGATAAGACAGTCATTGAACAACACAACTACGCATCACTAGCAGGCGCAATGGTGATTAATATGCGAGTTTATTTAGCTTTCTAGGTTGATCTCAGTTGCACCATGAATGACCTTAAATGTTGCCAGTATGGGCTCCTATCATTCAACCTAGGAATATCAACATACAACGCTGATGTAGAGTAATATATATATATATATATATATACATCCAAGCCAGGTATTCTCACTAACACCCCTCATAACAATGGCAGGGAGTCTAAAACACCTTCTTTTGAAATTACAAGATATATCATGTAAATGGCAACAAGAGGTTGGGAATAATCTGTCGTACGAATACGACGTTGAAAAGGACTTTTTAGACATTGGTGGAAGCATCTAAATATACCTATATTGCTCACATCGTGCCCTTTAAGCCTAGACTATATATTAGTTACATCTGACTCGAACTAAACAGCAAAATATCTCAGGAAAGTTGTTCACCAATCTCTGGGGCTTTTGGGGATCTTTTAAGATTGCTATCCTTTCAACAGCTTTTCAGATCTAGGAAGATACCCCATATTTTGTATTTCAAGTCAGAGCTGACAATTAGCGTGTTGGTAATGGGTAAAGTCATGGCGTGGATAGTTTGCTTCAATATCGATTACTCAAGCCAGAATACCGCAAGTTTTATGAATGCCGAAACTTACAAAGCTTTGAATTTGTTTGGAATTTATTCACTCGTGGATTACGGATTAATTATCTCAGCAAGATTTACATCGATTGTAAATAGACGCACTTCTGAGTATCATATCAAAGGAATTTCAGGACAGTAATTAATTTTCCAAAGGCTTGCCAATTCCCCAATAGCAAAATATGCTTAAGCAATAGTGTAACTATTTACCATCCTCTTTATGAAAGTAGTAGGTGGTTAATGTGTGGGTGCTCAGTGGCCCTTTAGTTCTACAGATATGCTATGCATTTCTCTTGACTATGAAAATTTTGAAAGGCTATAACTTCAGTGTTTCCCTAATATATATTTTACTTTCCCTCTGGCTTTCCGCAAACTGCCAGGTGCCCATGTCATTCTCAAGACTTCGATAAACTCTTCAGATTTGCATTTGGATTCCTACTAGGGATCTAATAGTATAACCATGATCCCGCACCCATCTGCTCTAAACTCCCAACACTACATTGATAAAATAGTGTGACAGACACAGATTCCATATATACTACCTTGACACTGAAGCCCTTCATATATACTCAATTTCTACTTAGCCAACTGCAAATTAATGTATTTACAACTTTGAGTTTCACCCATTGAGAATCAATAAACTTGTAGTGTTAAAGAGGTCCAAGAAGCAACCAGAATTATCAAGCTCATTCTATTGACGCGTTACTTTATGTACCATTGTGTAGGATCCAACGGCTAAAATTCACTGCATTCTTTTACACACATTTCCAAGATGCAAAATAATACATATCGAGGAAACTTTCTGGTCATCTGTATCGCTTACAATAGGCTCTAAATATATGCAACAAGCCTAGCCAATATTGCGAGATTGAACAGGCACTTATTCATGAGGAGTACCTGGTTACACTCAATTAATCAATTGTACCAACATCACAGCTATAAACACCATATCACAAGAATAAAGGATAAATTCATACAGTATGCACCTTGTCAAGATTACTTACAAGGCACCATTATGCACTACTCTACAGCAAATTATGCAGCAAGACAACTGACTTTTTGAAACACTATGAGCAACAGAGATATCATGACCCTATTTGGGATAGAACACTACCAAATGACTATGCTAAAAGATGTGAATATTTAGAAGTGGCAGCAGGAACTTTGAAATAATGTGGATCCTATTGCAGCTGATGATACCAGCTCAGAAGTAACTTGCAGTATTTGGAAAATTGGGCTATTGCACTTACTGATTTAGAGTTTTGAAGTTTTCTGTAATTGCGTGTGAGCTTTGAAGGAACAACTGTTTGAATGTTCAGCAAAAAAGGGCTGGTAAGCTGTATGGGCTGTTTGCGGTCTCTGAACCACATTGAAGATTATGGTAACTTCAAATATCTTCAAATTAATTTTGCAAGATGCCAATTCTCAAAGACAGTGGAGTAAATCATCATCGATATCATAACTAGCAAAGTGTTATCTCCAAGATGTGTTGCTAATTAGGTGGGAATCTGAATATGTGTAACAGATCCTCCCTTGTAGATTTTTTGAGAAGAAAAAAGGATTTATACTTTTGTGTGAGCTTCGTAAATATCATGACAAAGATACTTCAAGGACCCAACGGTCTTCAGAACGTGTTTGGAAATTTTGGTTGTTTAATCAATTCAGAGTATTTAAGTGGTAACTTCATGATAGTAGGGTGCTATCTTAGATGTCAGAATAAAGGTGCTAAGTCATTTTAACCTTAAATAGCATCATAAATCCAATTTTGAAATTTCCGTCACGATATGGCTTATTGAGCAAGTCGAGCAGAATTGAATATCTCATATTATACAACAAAATAATATAATAGGGACAATTAATTCGGGAGACTTTTAAAGGCTTCATACATCGAAAGTGCCTGAATGCTATCTAACACTAGAGTTCATTGAAAGTTCCAAACTACAAGGTTATAAAAATAGGTAGAAACTTGCTGCTAGTAGATGATCGGGGAAGGGGGAATATCACGTAACAAAGAACGGATATTAGAGTAATAAATACCTCCTTTAAATTTTTAAAGTAGGTTCCTGGACGCCATGGCTTTCTGAATGCCCCCGCATTGAACAAAAACAGCATATCAAAAAGTATGCCATTTCATATTGGATCATAGGGTGTACAGGGATGAAGTATCTCCTCCCCTGACCGGTTTTTTCACACTGGCGGCTGTGATGCGAAATAACGCTGAGTACTTGATAGAAGTTCAATACCGGCCGAAGCTCCCAGACACTGACCAGAAGGAAGTGTTGTAAAACTGTGGTTATGATAAGAATTACAGGCGCGCGATCATCACATGATTGGCTACTGAACACGGTTCGAAGGAACACCCTGCAAGAAAGATAATATCTATCACCTTTTGCAAATTATCTCGCGAGTACACTTTCTATACTCGCATTTCCTTGGCACACCACTGTGATACTAAACCGCTTGCAGTAGATCTACGACATCCAGCTTCACCATATGCACGATGGCTGGATGGTATTGGACGCTGATACATCTTCTGATATACGTGTTAGCAAGAACTGATCCATTCTGCCGAACAAAAGAATCTCATTGAACGAGCCTGTCATGACGTCGATCTAACTTGAACCTGGATAAACAAGCACTGTTGGTGTTTACGTATCCACCAAGCCTTGGTGTATAACCACCTCTTCTGTGAGAATGAAAACACACTCGTTACGAAGAATACTACAGAGCCCGTTCGGTGGATTCAGGTTGCAGTTGTCCCATCTGTCTTGCTCGTGGCCACCATATCTAGCATCAAAACAAGCACGATGTCATCATCGGGAATCAGATCTCGATCGTGTTGGAATTTAATGGTGAATTTGGCGTTCAACCGTCGGGTAAGATCAGGAGTCTAGATCATGGATTACATGTGCCTAATTTCAAAGCTATCTGTACTCTAGCTAGCTCTGGAATCTGACTAGCAGGCACTTCTTGGGATCCGAATAACATGTTATGTGATCATGGCCATATGAAGAGGTATACCTACCATATTTGTACGGCAGATCCATTGATTCGCCCATTCGTCTTACGGAAGAAGTATCTTGACAAAAGTATTCTGTATTACACCAGATTCATTTAGCACTGCCTAATTCGAGCAGCTTATCGGGCGTCGTGGCCTCATCTATAAATTCCCGACATTTCGTCGTTCCAACGATTTCAACTACCTGCTGATTCTATCATCCAGATCCTTTTGTCTCACTGTAGAGCGCCCTGTTCTGCAGCTGATTTATCCAGCAGAGCTTTCCCAGATGGAGTGGATCTATATGTCCGCCAGTAGCCTGAGGTTGAACAGCCCGCTCAGCCAATTGCTCTTGGTTGGTCTAATTTGCTGCCTCATGATTGGAGCCTACAATGCAAACTATGGTATAGGCACATTGGGCAACCTCGATCTCCAAAGCACTACAACCGTGAATACCGTCTTCTACGTGACTTGCTCGGTATTTTCCATCATCTCTGGCAGCCTGAATAACATGTTGGGCCCTAGAGCGATTTTTCTCATTGGCTGCGGCACCTACATCATTTACTTTCTGATGATTTGGTTCGCTTCGGATACACAAAGTGCCTTTACTATTGCTGGTGCAGCCATCGCAGGCTTTGGGTGTGCCATTGTCTGGACCGCACAAGGAGTTATCATGATGGCGTATCCGATGGAGAACCAGAAGGGCCGCTACTTCGGGATTTTCTGGATCATCTTTAACTCTGGCGCTTTTATTGGTGGCCTGTTGACCCTTTGCGGACTCAACTACAGCACTGTTAATGTGTCATTCGTAGCCTTGACCATACTAAGCGGCATCCTCTCATTGCTACTTATCAACCCCGCCACTGTGGTCAGAGGCGATGGGACCAGAGTTACGACCAAAACGAAATTTCAGCTCCACCATGAAATTAGGCAAATTCCGCATGCCTTCCTCCACAGGAAGCTTCTATTACTAGTTCCTCTTTTCTTCTACTCAAATTGGTTTTACAGCTATCGATTCCGGAATTTTAACAACGAACTCTTCTCCGTTCGCACACATGCCTTCAATGCAATGTTCTATTGGGCGTCTCAAATGCTGGGTTCATTGACATTCGGCCAGTTTCTAGATAACCCACTGTTCACTCGCCCCAAGCGAGCATTGCTCGGCCTACTGTTTCTGACGGTGTTCTATACCACTACATGGGCAGGGTGCATTATACTGGAGTTGTCCCGATCAAGTATAGTAGCCCAGGGAGGAATTGATATCGTCGACAACAATTACATTGGGTCGTTAGTCTTATTACTCCTGTGTGGGATATCCGACGCCATGATCCAGACATGGTGCTACTGGATACTGGGAGCCATCACCAACAACGCTATGATATTGTCCAGGTTCTCCGGATTTTATAAATGCATACAGTCGGCCGGTACTGCTATATCGTGGTACATACCTCTCCTTCACGTATCGCCAATGCTACTAGTAATCATCAATTGCAGCCTCTTTTTGGGATCCATCCCCTTCGCGTACCTGGCTGCGAAAGGGATCAGCAAAGCGAATCATATCCCCGTACACACCGATGACCCTTAGATCATGAACATGGGTTGGTTACTCGTCGACATGCACAACATGCCCTGTACGTTACTGCTCAGATTTCTCGAATGTATATTTCTCAACGTATTTAATCATCCTTCAGTCTAATAATGGTATCGTAGTATTACATCACCCGATCTAGCCATAGTATACATAGCACTCATCATCTCCACTGCCGTCAACTCAACCCAGCGTCCGATATATAGAATAAACGCTTCGTCATTCCAACCACCTGATTCTGATGTCCACAACTTGAGATGTTCTGTTTTCGTCTAGACGAATCCAGTCGGGATGCTACACGTGCCGTTCCTCCTAATGGACACCAGATCTATAATCATGCTTCTATCCAGCTTGGATTTGGGTTGACCAAAGAACGTCCACGCTGGATTGTCGGCGACAACCTCGGATCAACGCAACCAAAACCGATTTGTGTGCTGCATGTATCACCTAGGAAGCTGAGGCCAGAATGCTAGGTAATCATTTCTGGGCTTTTCATGTTACCTCCATCCAGCAATGGTTGACTTCGGATATCTTCTGGCTGGCTCAGTAGATGATCCAATCAGCACACAAGCTTACCACGCACCTATTGGTCTATATCGGGATCTGAATGGTGCTCTGTGCAAATTCAAGCTACTGAAAGAATTGCTCAGCAAGCTGCGGCAGTATTGGCACCGGCTCTTGGCACTGAACTAGCGTGGCTAGCGAGCAGCCGAGGAAACACTGCATACGAAATGTATTTAATCTCTTGGTGCGACGGAAAGCAGCTCTTTGGGGGATTTGTACAAATATGACGGCGTTGTGATCAATGACCTAAGTATTAGAAACTCGGATTCTTTGATCCGACGCCATCAATAGCATTCCAAGAATATCAACCGAACCAGGAAGCGCTCACATGGCCAAACCATGCATCACCTCCTCGTTGAATAAATGGTTGGGTTATATCGATATAAACTAGCCATTAAACAAGGACATGGGTACTTGATATGGTCGTCGCATTTTACTCTCGTGCCATGACGTAAGGGCACAGCTAGGTGATTGGCCTGCGGCGCGAGAGAGTTCAATTTGGCATCAACTATATACGGTGCCCATTTGACTGATAGTAGACTTTCCAATGGGATTCTCTGTATATGAGCTAATGTAGATGTGGATGGTAATGGAAATAGGTAATTGCTTGGATCTGTTGCTGGATGATCAGATATAGTATTCATTTGCCCCAGGATCAAGAGTATATATTCACTACTCTATGTTGAAACGACTTGATGATTGGTTAAAAAAGGGATATCAGGAATACTTGTTATAACCATTTTGACCAGTCTAGTGGGCCAAGTATTGCTTTCGTTCAAAATACAACGATCAGTTGGTTTTTCATGCGGACACAATCAATTTGAAGATAATATGTATTGGTGAAGCTCTGTAACAGTCATAGAATGATGCTGTGTTGTAAGAGTTTTAGAGATATTGGTAGCGATTAGGAGAGCAGGTGGATATGTAGTGCACTTGATGATTCATTGAATGTAAATGTAATATGCATACGTTTACATGGCATTGGCAAAAAAACACATGGAATATTTTCACCAAAACATGAGGTACTGACAACATGAAAAACCAGTATGTTGTCCAAACAGCCCCAACCTTTTTACGCATATTTTTAGAACCTTCCCAAATATATTCCAACCAAGTCCCAACAAGGAACTTGGCCAGAACTCACTAAGCTTGTAGACTATGATATATGTGACTAAGTTAGGTGAATATTTATTTATTATTACAAAATTCTCAACAGGTGCAACACTCATATCTGCTCCCCATTCCACCAGTAATAGCACTTGTATCAGTCAAAGTAGATATATATTTTGCAGCAGGGTATAGGAAGTGTTACTGTGCTGCCATACTGTGACAACTAGATATATTGTACTACAATTACACTCCCATTAGAAAAATGCAATTTATGTGAAATTAGATTCAACACTTCAATACATAGCAAAAGAAAGTCATCATTTAGATGAAGTGATTATTCAAAAGTCCTGTTCTAGGGTTTTGGGTGGAAACTGCTTCCAACATGTGAAATCTTTGTCTCAGCTGAACAAAGAAGCCTGCACTACTGCTATAGCTTTTGTATAAAAGTGTATAACTGTGGAGAGTTGGAAGGTAAGTTAATAAAAAGATATGATAACTTCTCAGTACTAAAGACACTGTCCAGTGGGAAGGGGGGTAGCAAGAGTGGTACCTGTTGTAAGAGTCTTTGGGATATTAGAAATTATTGGGAGAGCAAGTAGATTATGTGACTTTCAATAAATGGTTGTCTGAGTGTGAAAGTGGTATTTATACTTTACACAGTCTTGGCAAAACAAACATGCCATTATGCTTAGGAAGGTGCCAAGAGCATGTGTGCAAAGCTTGGGGCTAATTGAACAATTTTGAGAATTTTTATCATTGGTGTATCTAATTTTATGGCTGGATTATTTTAAGTATATCCCAACAAGGAATTTGGGCAGTATTCTAAAAGATTTGAAAAAGATGATCTAAGTGACTATGCTAGGTGAATATTTAGGTGGAATTACAAATTTTTACAATCAAACCAATATACTCCACCTGCTCTTACAATCACTTCCAACCACTCTAATACTATTGCAGCATTCAAAGCATAGTATTTATCACAGGTACCCCCAATTTTGTACATGTATTTTTAGAATTTGCCTTAACCTATCCTGCATGGCTGATGTTGTGCACCAACATTTAAAAGCTTAGCCAATTTACTAAGTTACAAAATCAAGTACCCTAACTGAATTTTCCTAACCCAAACATAACTCATCCCAGTTATGGTTTATTTTATCACTTCTCAGAATCTGTTTTCAGCTGTCACACCTAATCAATATTTGTGTGGTCATTACATCCTCAACCTGATCTGCTAAGCCTTTCTAGGTGATTAGTCATCAGAGATCTATCCAACCACTTAGCAGTTGCCAAGACATTAGCTGATAGATGATGCAAATTTTCATTTATCTTATGCACCTATCTGTTGTAAAAATTCGTATTTTCCACCAAAATATTCACCTAACTTAGTCACTTAGATCATCACCTTCAAATCCTAGAGAATACTGACCAAATTCCTTGTTGGGATTTACTTAGAATATTTTCACCAAAATACCAGGTACCCAGAACATGAAAATTCTCAAAGTTGTCCAAACAGCCCCAAACTTTGCACACATGTTCTTGGGACCTTCATTAACCTATTCTATGTGTTTGTAATGCCAAGACCATGTAAAAGTATAAATACTACTTTTACATTCAATAAATCATTAAGTGAAAACCACATAATCTACTTATTCTCCAAATCACTTCCAATATCTCCAAGACTCTTACAACAGGTTATGAGCCCCGAGCTGTCACTCTCTGCAATGTCTACTACTGCTATTACTGGAATTTTTCCCTCTGCTGAAAAGTTGGATGGATCTAACTACCAAGTGTGGAAGGTGAAGATGAAGATGCTGCTGCAAGAAAGAGGCCTTTGGGATATTGTCATGGGAGAAGAATGCCCTCCTAAAAACGTGGGAGAGGAAGCCTTAAAGTACCAGAAGAAAGAACAAAGTGCCTTTAACTGCATTTGCCTTAATGTCAAGGACAAATTGCTAATTCAATGCTCAAGAGCAAAAACAGCAAAGAATGCCTGGAAGGCATTAGAAGACACCTACCAGTCATGTTCAGCTGCCAAGAAAATGTATCTGAGAAGAAAATTCTTTACTACAAAGATGCTGCCAGGAGAAGAAATGAAAAATCTAATTAACAGAATTACCCTGCTGGTAGATGAGATGGAATCTGTGGGCGTACCAACTACTGATGAGGATGTGATAGTTACCATCCTGAATAGCCTGACAGACGAGTTTCAGGGCCTTGTATCAGCCCTAGAGTCCAGAACTGAAGATTTGACCTTAAATTACGTATATGGAAGGCTCCTGGATGAAGAATTAAGAAAATCAAGCGCCAATAAGAAGGAAGAAGAAAATGCTTTAATAAGCAATGATAACCAACAAAGGAGGTACCCAAGACCCTACAAAGGCAACAGCAACCTATTTTGCAACTACTGCAAAAGGAAAGGACACACATCAGACCGGTGTCTCAAAAAGAGAGATTATCAGCAAAAGAAGCCTGAATATGGAAATGCTGCAACAACTGAAGATAGACTATTCATATCTGCACTAAATATGACCACAAACAAGGATTCTCAGACGTGGTATATTGACTCTGGAGCTTCTCAACACTTTACACACCAAAAAGAACTTTTTACCCAATATCAAGAAATTCCAATTAAGAAGGTTTTCATGGGTGACGATAGAACACTTGATGCAGTGGGAGAAGGAACTATCCAAGTAAACCATAGAAGCAGTGAAGGAAGCCATACACTGACCTTTAAAGAAGTACTCTATGTACCAGAAATAGCCAAGAACCTACTCTCTGTAAGCAAGGCCACAGCAGAAGGACTCAGTTTCAGTTTTAACAATTCTGGATGCAGGATCACTGATCAAAATGGTGCTCATATTGCTTCGGGCATCAGAGATCAGAATTTATACAAGTTGACTTATATTCCATCATATCTGGAAGCCAATATAAGTAACTTAAATGAAGAAACACCAATGCTTTGGCACAGGAGATTTGGACACATCAATTTTGATTATTTGCGTAAAATGATCAAAGATCAGCTAATTTCTGGAGTGAAAATT